>CM076576.1:646771745-646939330 GCA_034641835.2 Pinus albicaulis | reverse complement strand
CTCAAACTATTGCAAGAGAAACAATTATATGCAAAAGCATCCAAATGTTTCTTTGGAGTACAAGAGGTGGAATATCCGGGTCATATTATATCCCACGAGGGTGTTAAAGTAGACCCTAACAAAATTAAAGCCATTAAGGAATGGAAAGTCCCTAAGACAATAAAGCAGTTGCGAGGATTTCTCGGGTTAACAGGCTATTATCGTAAGTTTGTTAAGAATTATGGAAGAATAGCAGCACCTCTAACAACATTATTGAAGAAAGATGCATTTTCATGGACTCCCGAAGCAACTAAGGCCTTTGAACATCTTAAAGAGGCAATGTGCCTAGCACCGGTCTTAGCTACGCCAGACTTCACAAAAACATTTATTGTGGAATGTGATGCCTCAGGAAATGGAATTGGTGTGGTTTTAATGTAGGAAGGAAGACCCATTTCTTTCGAAATTCGTCCAATCAAAGGAAAGTATTTACGTAAACCTATTTATGAGAAGGAAATGTTAGCAATACTGCATGCACTAAAGAAATGGTGAACTTACCTAATGGGAAGACACTTCAAGGTAAAAACTGATCATGATAGTCTTAAACACCTTTTGGAACAAAGACTATCTTCAGAAGAGCAGCAAAAATGGGTCACAAAGATGTTGGGTTATGACTTTGAAATAATCTACAAAAAAGGAAAGCTTAATGTTGTTGCAGATGCACTCTCAAGAAAGAATGAAGAGGTGGAAGCATTGCTTTGTGCCATTTCTGTTATCCAACCAGATTGGATAACCGAAGCAAGAGATGAATGGAAGAAGGACAAAGATGTATGGACACTCATTCAAAAGTTGCAGCAAGATCCTAGTACATCCGATACATTTAGTTGGAAAAATGATTCCTTATGGTACAAAGATCGCTTATATCTTTGTAAGAATTCCCAACTAAAACAAAAGATTCTTCCGGAATTGCACACTTCTCCTTTAGGAGGACACTCAGGATTTTTAAAAACTTACCACAGGGTGAAGAAAGAATTTTTTTGGGATGGCCTTAAATCTGATATTCGAATGTTTGTGGCGGAATGTTTGGTTTGCCAGCAAAATAAAGTGGAAACAATTAAGACCCCAGGACTTCTACAACCTTATCCATTCCAAGTCAACGTTGGGAGGAGATTTCAATGGATTTTATCACAGGTTTACCTAAGTCCGAAGGAAAGAGTGTCATCATGGTGGTAGTTGATAGACTTACCAAGTATGCACACTTTTGTGCATTATCTCATCCATTTAAAGCAAGCACAATTGCTACTACTAAACAAATGTCCCTCAAACAAGCTAAGAAGAATAATAAATTATCGCCAAAGTACTATGGTCCTTACAAGGTGTTGCAAAAGATTGGTACTATGGCATACAAATTGGAGCTTCCTGCTTCTTCGCGAGTACATCCAGTTTTCCATGTTTCATGCTTAAAGAAGGTTATAGGAGAAAATCTTCCAGCTCAAACAATATTGCCAGAACTTGATGAGGAAGGAAAAATCATATTGGAACCAGAAGCGGTCATGGAAACAAGAACTCGACAACTACGGAATCGATCAATTTCAGAGTATCTCATCAAGTGGAAGAACTTACCCACTGAAGATTCTACATGGGAGGATGAGAATTTTATACAGAAGCACCCATAGCTACTCAAGCGTTGAGGACAACACTTTTTTGAAGGAGAGGGGCATGTTAAGTCCCTATATTAATAGTGTAGCCCCTTATTATGTTAGTGTAGCCCCCCTTATTGTTATTATTGTACCCCCGTAACCCCCATATTGTTATTATTGTGCCCTTACATTATTATTGTTAGGTCGGCTAGGATTACATTGTGGCCCCACTAGGATTATATTGTGGCCCCATGGACTCCTATATATAGAAGGAGGGTTTGTTCATTTGTATTCTTCTGGAATTGCACACTTCTCCTTTAGGAGGACACTCAGGATTTTTAAAAACTTACCACAGGGTGAAGAAAGAATTTTTTTGGGATGGCCTTAAATCTGATATTCAAAAGTTTATGGCGGAATGTTTGGTTTGCCAGCAGAATAAAGTGGAAACAATTAAGACCCCGAGACTTCTACAACCTTTATCCATTCCAAGTCAACGTTGGGGGAGATTTCAATGGATTTTATCACAGGTTTACCTAAGTCCGAAGGAAAGAGTGTCATCATGGTGGTAGTTGATAGACTTACCAAGTATGCACACTTTTGTGCATTATCTCATCCATTTAAAGCAAGAACAGTTGCTACTACATTTATGGACACAATTCAAAAGCTACATGGAAACCCAAGGGTTATTGTGAGCGACAAAGATCCCATTTTTACTGGAAATTTTTGGACGGAGTTATTTTCTTGTTTGGGTACTCAATTAGCTCATAGCTCATCTTATCATCCCCAATCCGATGGTCAAACTGAGATAGTAAATAAATGTTTGGAAGGATATATTCGTTGTTTTGTATCTAATAAACAAACACAATGGGTCAAGTGGTTACCTCTCGCTGAATGGTGGTATAACACTTCCTTCCATACTGCAGCAAAAATGACCCTATTTATGGCACTTTATGGATATCATCCACCATCCATCACATCATCTTTAAGGGAAAATTCGAAGGTTCAAGCAGTGGAAGATCACATCGAGCATCAGCAAGAAGTTCTCCAACTCTTAAAGGATAACCTGAATTTGGCACAAAATCGAATGAAACAACAGGCAGATCAACATCGCAGCGAGAGAAGTTTTGATACAGGAGATTGGGTATTTTTACGGCTACAACCATATAAACAAATGTCCCTCAAGCAAGCTAAGAAGGATAATAAATTATCGCCAAAGTACTATGGTCCTTACAAGGTGTTGCAAAAGATTGGTACTATGGCATACAAATTGGAGCTTCCTGCTTCTTCGCGAGTACATCCAGCTTTCCATGTTTCATGCTTAAAGAAGGTTATAGGTGAAAATCTTCCAGTTCAAACAATATTTCCAGAACTTGATGAGGAAGGAAAATCATATTGGAACCAGAAGCAATCATGGAAACAAGAACTCGACAACTACGGAATCGATCAATTTCAGAGTATCTCATCAAGTGGAAGAACTTACCCACTGAAGATTCTACATGGGAGGATGAGAATTTTATACAAAAGCACCCAGAGGTACTCAAGCGTTGAGGACAACACTTTTTTGAAGGAGAGGGGCATGTTAGTTCCCTATATTACTAGTATAGTCCCTTATTGTTGTTAGTGTAACCCCCTTATTGTTATTATTGTACCCTGGTAACCCCCATTTTGTTATTATTGTGCCCTTAAATTATTATTGTTAGGTCAGCTAGGATTACATTGTGGCCCACTAGGATTACATTATGGCCCCATGGACTCCTATATATAGAAAGGAGGTTTTGTAAATTGTATCATCGAAGAATTGTGCATTTATGTAATGTATTGGAGGTTGCCCCCTCGAAGTGGCTTATTTCTAAGGCGTTTATATCTCTTTTCTTCTATTTTTGAAGCTGGTTACACAACACATGACAATAAACACACATAGACAGAACTGAAGGATAAGCGTGAGATACTTTACTATTAACCATAAATGTGCTTTTATAGTACATTAGGTGTGACACTTGGATTTCGCATTCCAAGGTCACTTGGACTCCATTTGTGACTGTTCAAATTCCACACCTACCCATAGAGGATTGGGTGTCCAATAGTTAATTCCTAAGGTGGTGGTATAGTGGTAGCATGGTGCGTTGTGTGGGGGGAGGTCGCGGGGTCGAGCCCAGACCTCCTTCCAACCTGTCCATATAATTTTTGCAACAAAAAACATTAGAACTAAACCTTTGATATAATAATTCATTTCGGAACTTAGCCAAAAAAAATTAGAATTCGGACTTTGGATTTAGGACTATAGTATATAAAATGTCAACCCACTATATAAATTCGGCCATAGTTATAATTTGAATTAGTAATTTGACCAAAGTTGGAGTTTGGACCTTGGAAGGGGGTACGTGGCAGCCTCCGAGCTAGCCATGTATCCTCATGCCATTTGTTCTTAAAACCTCCAATAAAATTGAAACAAGTCACACCCCTTTGCAACCATCCATAGTATGGAACTTGGCATGGTGTCATTGGGTGAAATGGAGAAATAATCCCAAATTTTGACCTTTGACCTTGTTTGACCCTTTTTTTTTAAATTCACTTATTTGGTACAACGATCAACAGGCTCTAACTTCCTCATACAGATTCTGTTTTGAGTGAAAAAAATTGCACTGGATTCCTAGAAACGGGCCTAATCCGGTCGTTCTAGTTTGGTGTGATTATGAGAACTTTGAATTTTTGGAAAATTTTTTCTCCCAATCTAGATTTTGATCAATCGATATCCTTCTAGACGCACCCTTTCCCATATCAAGGGAGAGTTTGGGAGATTTCTTCACTAAAAATCAATGGGACCCAAATAATGGTCAGGTGGATGTCTGGGATATCCTCTGGGGGTACTGTAGTAGGTACAAGAGGTCTGTGTTATTGGTTTCCATCGATTCCACTTCCTCAAAATACCCAAGGAGGTTGAGTCTTGTCATAAATGTCCCTCATCTCATTTTTACCCCAGTTGGCCAGTTACTTGGGTAGATGTGAGCGGAGGTGTCGTTACAAGTGGTCGGAAAAGTATGATGTTGTAAAGATTATTTTCTCCTTTCATTTTTGTTGGTTGCATATGTATTTCTCATACTTGTGGTTTATGTACTTGTTCCATCCACATGGTGTTGTTAATGGTGGTAGTGATGTCGCCATGGGAGGGCTGATGGTTTTGTTGTGGAATGTGTTGCCATGAGCATATGACTGGTTATATACGTTAGGTGCTTACATGTTCTCAAGTGTGCATTGGTATGGTTGATGTTGTCATGCATGAGGTCATGGTATGTAGTTGATATGGTCATGCACTGATGACTGGGATATAGTTAGAATGATGTTTAAGTGTGGATACACCTATGAATTATAAGTATATATGTTGTTATGATTATGTACATACATGTATTACGATGATTGGTTGATCTTGTAGATAATATATCCTTCCTTAATTATGCTAAGGTACATTGGTTTATTGTTATTTGGTTTAAGCTGACATGAGATGCCTTGCAGGAAGAAATCAAATATGACTAGCAATATCGTTGAGTACAAAGATTCTTCTTATGAATCATATGAGAAGCATGGTGTTGGGCACCCTTCTGACTAAGAAAAAACATTTAGAAGTTTCAAGGAAGAAATAAGGAGTTGTAAAGTAGATAATGACATAATCATATAGGCACATGAAAAACAAACAGGAAAAAATACGATAATCCTTCAGAGTTTGTCAGATTTGCACCGATAGGGACCACTCCAGATCAACTATGGACATGAGGATTGGGCTAATGGGGCATATGGTAGTAGGTCTCCTGGTGTTCATAGGTCAGATAATGATGACACAATTAGATATGGAAGGTTCCTGAACATTTCAGATAGGAGAGGTGATAAACACAAGTATTATTCTAGTTCTGGTTTTGATAGGAACTATGATTGTCATCATTATCATCCTTACAGGAGGAGTGATAGGGGATATTTGTCAGATGATTTTAATAAATCAAAGCCACGCACACTTGATAGAGATATGAATAAATAACAGGATGCAGAGGCATGGTTGATTGGTATGAGGAAGTTCTTCAGGTTGCATGATTACTCAAAAAACATGAAAGCCAGAATAGCTACATTCAACCTCAAAGGTAAAGCAGATATTTGGTGGAAAGATGTGAATAATGTGATTTTTAAAGGATATTATGGAAGAAGTACCTTCCAGAGAGGTATAATGATGCCAATTCTAAGGCGTTTTATGATTTTCATATGGGTTCCATGATAGATGATGAGTATATTGGCAGGTTCTTGGATTTTTTGAGATATGTGCCTTACCTCAAGGAGGAGAAGGACAAAGTTCATATATTGTTAAGTGGGCTTCCAGTAGCCTAAAAAGACTGAATTGGGTTCGATGATCCTAGATCATTGGAGGAGGCCATTCCAAAGCTGAAGCATTGTTATGAGAATTCAAAATGCAAAGTTGATCCTAAGCGTGATTTGAAAGGAAATGAGATAGCTAAAGGAAGATGGCCACCAAATTGGGAAAGGATGCAAGATTTAGGTGAGAAAGAAAATGTGGTTCCTTACAATAATTTTAATACAAATGAGAAGGGACATGGAGAGCAACAAACTAGAGGTGATGGTAAAGCACTATTTCAATGTTGGATATGTGGTAAGGATCATCATAAGAGGGAATTTTCATAGTATTATGGTGGTAGACCCCATATCTATAGTGCATAGGAGGTGCAAAAAGTTGGGGATGTTGGTCATAAAATTCCTCAGATTTATGCAGCTATGGACATTAGGTAGGTAGGCCTTAAAGCATATATCATTGAGATGGATGGTAAGATTTGTGATCAAGTTGTTTCTATTTTTGTTGATCCTGGATCTAATTATAATTATATTAATCCTGGCCTGGTGGATAAGTGTAGTTTGAGAAAATAAGTGCATGCAAAATATTGGTTAGTGTAGTTGGCTACATGTACAATGAAAAGAGTTCACCATTGGGTAATAGCTTTTGAATTTGAATTTAATGACATGTATACAACAATGCACTTAAACATATTACCATTGGGATAACATAGTATGATATTGGGCATGGATTGGATAAAAATTCACATGACCAAGATGGATTTATTTGACAAGGCCATTGAGTGCTTGAATGAACATGGGGAAAAGAGAGTGTTACAGGGAAAGAAGAAATCCACATTAGTTAGGCTGGTGACAGTTATGCAGGAAAAGTGTAATCGCAGGAAAGGGTGTGTGTTATTTGTAGTACATATATCTATTGACAAAGTTAAGGAAGTTGAGGATGAAAATGTTTTGAGTAGGTACTTAGTTCTACAACAGTTTTAGGATGTATTTCCTACAGATATTTCATAGTTGCCACCTTACAGGGAAGTATACTTTTCTATTGAGTTGGTACTAGGGGTAGCTCCAAAATCAAAAAAACCTTATAGGATGAGCACACCTGAGTTGGTAGAGTTAAAGTTACAGCTGAAAGAGATTCTTGAAAAGGGATACAATAGGCCAAGTGTATTTCCTTGCGGTGCATTAGTTTTTTTCGTGAAGAAGAAGGATGGTACTCTCATATTATGCATTTATTACATGTAGCTGAAAAAAGTGAAGATCAAGAAAATATACCCATTACCAATGATCGTTGATATGTTTGATCAGCTAAAGGGAGCAACAATTTTCTCTAAGATCAACTTGAGATTAGGATACCATCAGGTACGCATCAAAGAAGATGACATCTACAAGAAAACTTTCCAGACCAGGTATGGGCACTATGAGTTTATTGTAGTTCCATTCGGTTTGACTAATGCTCCAACTAGATTTATGTATTTGATGAATAATGTGTTGCATCCTTATTTGGAAACATTTTTTATTGTGTTCATTGATGACATATTGGTATATTATAAAAATGAGGAAGATCATGTTGAGTATTTGGTAGCAGTGTTCAGATTGTTGAGAGAACATCGATGGTATGATAAGTTCATCAAGTGCAGTTTGTTTCATACTGAGGTACATGGGACATGTTACCTCCAAGGAGGTCATAAAAATGGGTCCAGAAAAGGTAAGAGCTATCACACAGTGGGAAGCTCCTATAAATGTCGATTAGGTGAGATAATTCATGGGATTGGAAGGTTATTACAGGAGGTTCATCAAGAAATTATCGCATATTTCCTATCCTATTACACCGTTGTACAAGAAAGGTAAGAATTTTGAATGGACAGAGGAGCGTGGGGAAATTTTTGAGTAGATTATGAAGTTTTTGAGACATGATATAGTGTTAAATATTGTAGATTTAGACAAAGAGTTTGTACTATGTACATATGGTTTCAAGAGAGGACTTGGTGGAGTCCTTATGTAGGAAGGACATGTGGTATGTTATGAGTGAGGGAAACTAAATGAACATGAGAAGAACTATCTGACACATAATATTGAGCTAGCGATGATCATCCATGCAATTAATATGTGGAGGAACTATCTTCTTGGCAGGAGGTTTGTATTGATGAGTGATCATGGTAGGTATCTATTTGACCAGTTGAATCTTAACACCACACAAGATATATGGTTGGCCATGATCAGTGAGTTTTACTTTGATATTAGGTACATAAAAGGAAAGGAGAAAAGGGTCGTAGATGCTCTTAGCAGCTGAATATAGGTAAATCAAATAGAAACTATGAGCTCATATGGCACAAATTTACAGGATAGGATCTCGCAGGTAGGTCAACAAGATGGAAAGTATATCGAGATTGAGCACATGTTGCAACATAGTACATGTATAGGTAAAGGTAGTGGTATAGGTAAAGGTACATTTGCATATGTACAAATGTGGGCTATAGTCTCACGGAAGATGGATTGTTCAGGTTTAGGGACATGACATATGTGTCAAACAGTAGTGAGCTCAAGAAAGTGATCTTGGGGGAGTTTCATGCGAAACCATATTAAGGTAACCTAGGATATCAAAAGACCTTGATGTCAGTGAAGAGGTTCTACTTGTTAGCTCCCCGTAATTCCAGCAGATTGGTGAGACCAGAACTACAGAGAGAATACTTGAACCACATTGGGATTCTAAGATCTAGCCCTCCTGAATCCGGAGAGGGATCTCTCCAATAAAGTGAAAATATTGATTTATCTTTAAAGGTTTTATGTGTGATATTAGGCTAGTTATGAAGAATGAGGTTTTGTTTTGGTTCTGGATGGTTGAGCATGATTATTATTTGAGTGTAAAGTCCTAAATGAAAGAGTTTCAAAGGTGTGAAGTTGCAAGCAATCAGAGCAAGCTTTGGCCAATAAGATAGATATAACGCTGGTTTTTAGTCCATTGGGCTATGGAGTCATAATAGGGCTTTAACTGTGCAACAATTCAAGAGTGATCCAAGGGGAAAGTCATCTATATCACAAGATCATTGAGATTAAAATGATGGAATGGAAACAATAAAAGTGTTGGAGGGGTGGAAACAGATAATAATTTCAACTAGGATTTATAGTCTGTCCAAACAAGAAAAGCCTTTTAAGCAACTATTTAAAACCAACCAAAGGGCAGGGCTCACCGTAAACCTATTTGGACAAGCTCGTATTAAAGATAACTCAAGAGACAAACAATCCAATAATCCACATAATTACTTTCAAAAAGGTTGAAAACATATAAGAGAAACAAAGTGCAACTTAAGATCAGATAAGATACTTTTAAATCTAGTTTGATTTCAGCATACACTTAGGGAAACTTTCAGAATTTACCTTTGGAGAAAGAAGCTAGAAAATAGGGCACACCATCACTTTTCTAGTCTATATTTACTAAGAAAATAATGAGAATAACATTCAAGAACAATGTTTAAAGCAAACAGTAGGACGAGGGAATGCCAACATTCCTAAATGCTTGAACTGTATTGAATCATTCTTAAATAAACAATTTACAGTAAAACATTAAGATAAAGCTTATCAGTCAAAGAAGGGTACTGTAAACAGTAAATCCTAACTCTATGATTGTTGTTCTTTATCAGAGAATAATGGAAAAAATGGCATACATGAAAGGAAAAAAAATAACACAGAAAGAAGCACTTCACCGGTGATATAGACCAGGATCCCAAGAAACAGCTTGTATATTGATGTCAATCCGGTTACAATCTTCAAGCCCAATGTTTTAGTTCAGTAATCATCTTCACTTCTCATACTAACTTATTTAATCACAAACAGAGCTTCAAGAGCCTTTGAACACTATTTACAAGTAGAAGTTTCAAGCACAAGTATATTTCAAAGTTCTGCAACCAACCCTTTACAATGAGCTCCTCCATAAGATTTTATAGGAAGAATGAGGAGGTCGAAAGAGAGAAAAGATATTTTGAGTTTAATTAATACAGTTAATTCTTCTCAGCCTTTGAGGGGCTCAATGGAGAATTTTACAGATATTTCCTCTCTATTAATTGTTTTACATTAAGTATTAAGCTTGCTGGAAGCTTTTGTTGACTTTAAGGATCTGTGTCATCTTTGCAATAACTCAGTTTGGCTTGGAATAACTGCTCGGCTGTATTGAGGAAAATATCCTCTGTTCTGGTCATTACTCAGCATTTTGTTTGAATGTTGTGAGGCTACAAGTGGCTTTTGGTAGCTGAGAGGAATCAATTAGCCTCTGGTGTGGCGGTGGAGGCTTTCTTTATCTGATAGATATTTTTTATTTTTCTTTAAAAACTGTTAATTTGTTTTGATTCTATGTATTAGGCTTAACCAGGCCTAATTCTATCTTTCTGTTTTTTAACTGTGTTTAATTTAGTGGATTAGGATTTTGATTGTTGATTTTAGCCGTAATCCACTAAAACTGTGAAAACAATCTTCAAATCTTCATTTCTGCTGTGGTTAGGTCTTCAACACTGATACTCTTTGTCTTAATTAAGCTTTATTGTGTCTTGTTGATGTGTAGGTGTCGCTGGGGCTTCATTATGATATCAGTGCTCATGATGCACCGATAAAATTTGATAGGAACCCTGTAGAATGGTTTCTCTTATGAACAAAGGCGTGGGGGATCGTCATCCCCGGCCTTTGGTTATCTCTTAATATAATGGAAAAAACCATTAAAAACCTGCACAACACAAGAAATATTAATAAATCCTATGTATTGGGTAAAACTGCTTCAGAGGTTGTGGTTAAGAGCATGGCCATTGGATGAAAGCATCAACATTGGAGATTGCGCGTTGAGGATCAAAGGAGGCAGTTGGAAGAATGGTGGAATAAATAAGTCAGGGTCGTTGATCTACAGAGATCAATGATCGGGAGTGATCCAAGTTCACATAATGAAAAAGGGCCACTTTAATGCGAAATGGAAGAAAACCAAAGAAAATAGAAGAAAAATCCTTCGAGTGGAGGAAAAATGTAAAAAGGAAATTTGGGGTTTCCGAATGATTCTGGGCCGTTAGATCATATTGGCCCACGGAGATCAATGGTCAGGATTGACCAATGAAGGTCCTTTGGAGAAGGAAGAGGGCGATAGTGTAATGGCCAGATTAAATTTGAGCCGTTGATCTGCAGAGATCAACAGCGGGGAGCGAACGCGATGAAACACAATGTAAATTGGGAAACCGGTTTTGAGAGAAAAAAAACCAGTGGTTTCGCGCAACAAAAAAGGGAATAGGCAGTTTCACCTTTTCGAATGTGATATGCATTCCCGCCCGACACGTGGAATTGGAAAACCACTTACATCGCATGATTTAAAATAATTAACCTCCGAGCATGAATTTACGTGAAAACGTGCATAAGTCGTTAGATCTGGGGCCTCAGATTGAATGGTGGGGAGTGAGCACGATATCGGCAAGATGCGCGGGCAGAAGCAGGTAGGGTGGCTTTAATCTAAGTCGTTGGATCAAGGATGGATGACTGAGATCAAATCTGGAGGAAGGCAGGACCCACAAGAGTTGGGCCTGTCGGAATTAATCTGGGCCGTTAGATGTAAAGGATCAACGGTGGAGATTAAATCTGGGTTTAAATGGAAAAATATACAAAGTGGAGAATGGGTTAATATGGGCCGTTGATCCACAGGGATCAACGACTAAGATCTCCTCAAACAACCTTATAAAGTGGGGCTTTATGTTTTTAACAAAGGTCGAGGGGTGCAATCTGGACCGTCAGATCTGGACACGTGGATGGTCCAGATGTAATTGGAGCTACGCGGTTAGAGGAGGCAAAGGTTGAATGGGCACCGACGTGATTGAGCGATGGTCGTCGATCTGAGGGTCAGATCGATGGTGGGAAATGAATCAGAGGAGTTCACAGCAGGGGAACGGGCTTTAGAATGGAGCAATAAGGGCCATTGGATCTGGATCTGGCGGGTAGATCCAACAGCTGAGGATCCATCGGGCGAGGCCAATTGGAGGGGGTGCTTAAAATGCGCCCGACGCAAAACTCCAATGCGATTAGCACTCGGGACTTAATCTTTTGGTCCTGGGCATGGGTATATGGTGGGGAAGTGGTTTGGGGGTTAACGCAAAGGGGCTCATTGGAATCAGAAGGAAGGGGCCTTTCAAATGCGCCTGATGAAAATCTCCGATGCAAGATCTTATTGATCATCAATCGGTATTAAATCAATGGTCCTTATCACTCAAAACATTGAATCGACGAGTTTAATGAAAAACATAGAAAATTGGGTTTTTGTGAATATACAAAGGAAAAATATGATCGGGAAGGGTTTATTCATAAGTTTAAGCACCCGATTGCAGGGCTGTTGGTCCATATGAAGCGGCAATGTGATCAAGAGTTATGTATAAAAGGGCCAATCGCATCAGAGGTCTTAACATAATAAATAGACTTGTGCGCTCCTATTATTTCCAATGCGATAAGCACCTGGTTCTAGGGCATGGGAACATGTGGGGAAGTGGTTTAGGACTTAGCCCAAAGGGGCTTAAGCCTATAGTCAAAAAATCTTATTTTTTATGAAATTTTCAAGGTTTTTTGATGGATTTGGGGGTTTCGGTAAGGTTCAAAAGTGAGTTTTAAACCTTGTAAAAGGGAGTTTATGAAGGGAATATGGGAACAAATGAGAAATGAAAGAATTTAATGGGAAATAAAGGGGTAAAAAGGAAGGTCAATTTTGAAGTGAAAGGAGGGGAAAAAGGGGTTTTTGCAGCAGTATTTTCTTCATGTCAACAGTAGAATTTCAGAGTTTGGAAAAGGGAAACAGTAGTGAAGATTAATACAAAGGGCATGATGTCTTCATGAGAGTTCGAGAGATAACATTTTTAGCAATAAAACTTGTTTCTTGAAGGCTAATAAAATGATTTAGCAACCATTTGATATAAAAAAAATTATAGGTGGCTAACAGTGGCTCCACATGGGGATGGTGCCTTCTTGAAGGCATCAAAAACTTCAGACTTGTTTTCTCTGGGGGACTGATCAGTGCCTCATCCATTGGGCTGCAACTTTATTTACTTGGATGATCTTATTCTTTTTTGAAAATTTTAGCAGCCATTAAAAAACAATGGATATCTATCAAACTAAGCTTTCTACCTACCCAATCCTACTGATCTAACATTTTCTCTTCTTTCAAAGTGCACTTGGATTGGAAAACTCTTTTACAAAGATTTTATTCTTTTGAAAGCATAAAAATAATCTAATTCTACTTATTTCTCCATGAACTCAGATTAAACAGTTGAGTTCATAAGCTTCTCTACCTAATCTACTATCTGTTAGGATTAAACAGTCTAACAGATTTTTATTCTCTAACTTCTAAAACAAAAATTTAAAAGCATACAAGTCAGGATTGAACAGTCTAACTTGTTGCTAATCTATGGCACAAAAAACAAACTACACATAGATATTATTTTACAGAAAATTAAATCAAAATGGAAGGCTTAAGATCTGAAAGTTCTAAGCATGGCCTTCTCTTTTCTTCAGATCTGTTTTTTGAGTTTATTCGAGCTGTTTTTCCTTGTTCTCTAGTTCAGATTTTGAGCTGATTAGAACCAGTTTACTTGTATTTTTGACTCATGATTTAAACAGATTTGAGTCACTCTTCTTTTGAAACTAAGGTTCGGATTTTGAGCTTGTTTGAACCTTTATTTTCTAGCCTAATCTACCTAACTGATAAGCCAAGATTAAGTTGTTTGGAAAATCTAATTCACTAACCTATCAACAGTCAATTTAAAACTAATTAGTCATGATTAGGCTATATGACTAACTAGAAGTGTGTTTTTTAGGAGTGGCATTTGAGCTTGCACACTTTCAGATTGCTTCTCTTTTTTGGTATGGGGCTGTACCTTTATCATTTTTTACAATTCTGCCCTCTTTTCTCTTTTCATTTTTTTTGTATTTTTTGATTTTTATAACTTTGAATGCAATGATGGATGAAATATTTATAATGGAAAAAGGATAAAAAGGCTTTCAAAACATGTTGGGATTAAGAGAAGTAATGTTTGAGCATCCTACCATTCACAGGTCCCCCAAACAGTTCTGCTCCATTCAACTCCTGCAAGAAATAAGCATTGTTACTAGCAGCAAAATGAATGAGATAAGGGCCAAGCCATAAGTTGTCAAATTTCCCATGCTTGCCCTTGTCTTCTCTCCTTGAATCCCACTTTAACACTTTGTCCCCAACATTGAAATTGCTGGCCTTTGTTCTTCTGTGAAAAAGCTTCTTGATGCTCTCTTGCTTTTGTAATGCTTTTTTGTAGACCTCCTCTCTGGTTTGCTGAAGATGAATAGTCTAATTTATCCTTCTGATCATGCCATTGTCTTCAGACTGCACCTCTTAAATGAACTTCATAACTGGTACACCAAGGCTGGTTGGAAAAATTGCATTAGTACCATACACAAGCTAGTAGGGTTACATTCCAATAGATTTCTTTAATGTCAATCTATCAGCCCAGAGTGCATGTACTAGCTTTGTGTGCCAAGACTTCTTGTTGTCCTCTAATAACTTCTTGATTATGTTTATGTAATGTTCCAAATTTTTCTTCAATAAATTGGAACATTAATTTTTGTCTAAATTCATTTAAGAGATGAATAATTCAGAAAGGAAGCCCAATAATAATAAAAACATAAATGAAATCCCTCTAGTATGAAAAGGGATCAACCATGGAACTAGATTTCACACCCCCATGTGTGAAAAGAGACACTTGCAAAGAGGTTTGACCAAGTCAACTAGCGCAGGGTATGATGTAATATTCCCAATTAGCAATGGCTAATTGGAATATTCAATTTTGGTCAATTTTTCTTTAAGTAGTTATATTATGAATAAAAGTGAGTAAAGGGAACAAAAATCACTCTAAAATAAGGGGGGGACTTCCTAGTAGATGCACGTCGTAATCAAGGGGGTTGAATTAAGCATGCAAAATTGAGCACACAGTAAAGGGATATTACCATGGTATCGTGGGTGGAGGCAGCCGTAGGTTTTGAGAGCGGCCCACGCTATATAAAGAAGATAGCCTCCTCATTTTGACATCAGGAGAATTTATGCATTTGAATCTGGTCATTGCGACTTGGAGCACACTAGCTGTTTAGCCTGTCTACAGCACTGTTTAGCGCATTGAGTGTCTCCATTTGGAGATCTTGCCCTTAGCCCCAGGGGACTTCGAGTGCTTGCTCGGGTGAGGTAGTTCCATTAGTGTTTTTGTAGGAAGATCGATCCGCTGTATTTGTGGAGGAGCAGCGCGTCTATTGACTGCGCGACATCTGTGGAGGAGTAGTGCGTCTATTTACTGCGCAGTTCTGAGTGGGAATACGCAGTCCGTATTTGGGAAACTCCAGTTGCTATTCTGGGAGGATCTTGGACAGGGGATTGAGCGCAGGAATAGCAGCGCGTCTATTGGGGGATTTCTGGATCAACGGGTGATCATATTATTGCAAATCCCAGATAGTGGCGGTGTGATCATTGGGAGGAAAGCATAGATCCACAAGGAGGTATTTCTAGACAGTTACACGGCAGTTTCCAGCAGCTGGAATGCATATCTAAAACATATCCATCCCATGCAACACAGATTTGAAACACAACCATCCCATGAAAAGTAGATCTGAAACACAACAGCGTTCTGAGAATATTTCTTAACTTGCCTTGTGCAAGTTTAGGTGCTATCGATTTGATCACCTATTGTACTCCTCTATATTTATCAGATTAATAAAATGGCTCAGCGTTCCCTTGGTATTTCTTGAGTATCTGTTCACGATTTAGGTACACATTATTGTATGTCTGCATTTTTGTTATTCCTTCCTTTTGCATTTAGATTTTTGTACCACTTGTTTTGTTTTCTCCCACACTCTTAGATAGAGTCTGGAAAGGGCCAGATAGCCTCCAGATCTCATCCTCTTTTCAGAGGTGAAATATCTGGTAAATGCACTCCCAGTCCATCTCTGGTTAGAGTTTTCTGTGTTTTAGAGATATCCCTGAAAAGGGATATTACAGTTTACCAAAATTTTGTTTGAGGATTCTGCTAGCCCATTACCTTGAGGGTAATAAGTAGTAGAATGACCCAATGTTATCTAATATTTGTGACAGAATTCAACCATGTTTTTAGATCCAAATGCAGTTGCATTATCAGTGATGATCTTCTTAGGACAGCCAAATCTAGAGAGGATATTATTCTCAATGAATTTTATGATGACAAAGTCATTGACTTGCCTAGAAGGGATGGCTTCTATCCACTTGGTGAAGTAGTCTGTTGCAGTGCGAATCCATTTATGTTGGGCAGATGAGGATGGATGGATTTCTCCTATGAAGTCAATTCTACACTATTGAAAAGGAGCTTCAATAGTGATTGGATGCAGAGGTAAGGGTAGCAGTTTTCTTTTGCCTTCAAAAATTTGGCATTTATGGTAGGCAGTTATCATCTTGTGTACATCTAGAAAGAGAGTGGGCCAATAATAACCAGCTCTTAGGATTTTGTTGGTTGTTTTCTTCTAGTAGAGGTGGCCTCCACATTCTCCTTCATGGAATTCGTGCTTAACCTTCTCTGCATCAAGCTTAGGAAAACATTTAAGCAATAACCCACCTGCATTTTTCCAATAAAAACATTTATCTATAATGCAGTAGTTTACAAATTTTAACTTTAAAAAACTTTCCTTTGTTTTTGATAGACTGGGAGGTGTATTCAAATTAAGCAAAACATATAGAATATCAACATACCAAGAGGAATTCAAAAAATGATCTTCAACAATGGGAGTTGAAAATTCCTCTTGTTCATCTAAAGCATTAATCATATTAATATCAAGAACTTCAAAATATGATTTAGCCATTAATCTAGCTAGACCTTAGCCTTTAATCAGCTTAGTGGGCTTGATTTCTAAATCATATTCAAGTATTACAGCTATCCACTTACCTCTCTTACCATTTGAGTCTTGTGTTAGAATGTCTTTGACAACTGAATTTGGGACAAAGGCAATGATGTGTGAGTGAAGGATGTAAACTCTGAAGTCCTTTAAATCTTTGACTAAGGAAAAAGCTTGCTTTTCCATGTTTTTGTACTTTAGAGGAGAATCTCTCAATGCCTTGCTAAAGAATGCAATAGGCTGCTCTTGTCCTTGTGGATTTTTCTGTAAAAGGACAACAGCTATTGTATGTTCTGATGCAAATGAAAAAATATAAAAATCTTTTGAAAAATCAGGACTTATTAGGACTGGTGTTTTGGTTAATGCTTATTAGACCATCTCAAAGGACTTCTTTGCTTCCAAGGTCCATCTAACCCCTTGCTCCTTCTTCAGCATGTTTGTAATGTTTCTAAGGAGCTCAGCTAAGTTGGGTATGAACCTTCTCAAGAAATTAATCTTTCCAATGAAAGATTGGAGTTCCTTGATGTTTCGAGGATGAGAGATTTACAATATGGCCTCAATCCTCTTTGGGTCTATCTTTATTCCCTCTTCTGAAATAATGTGCCCAAGAAGTTTACCTTCTTGGAGACCAAATAGTGTTTTCTTACGGCTTAAAGATATCCCAAACTTTCTGCATTTCTTGAATACTTTTCTCAAATGTTCTAAGTGGTCTTCATCTGTCTTTGAAAAAACAGTGACATCATCAAGGTAAATAATGATGAAGTAGCTCAATTCTTCCGAGAATGCTATGTCCATGGCTCTCTGAAAAGTTGCACCAAAATTCATTAGACCGAAGGGCATTTTCACATACATGAAAGTGCCCCAAGGTGTAGTAAAGGCTGTCTTTAATTGATCATCAGGATGAACTAAAATTTGATTGTATGCTGAGTAGCCATCAAGCAAAGAAATTATTTTCAAACCAACTACCCTTTGTAAAATATGGTCCATCTTAGGTAAAGGGTAGTTGTCCTTTAGTGAAGCTTTGTTTAAGTCTCTAAAGTATGTACAAAGCCTAATCTCTCATGTTTTCTTCCTGACTGACACCAGATTAGACACCCTCTCAGAATATCTAAAAGGGGCAATAATACCAGCTTCATACATTTTCTTGATCTCCTTCTCAACCAAAGGCAACTGAACAGGGTTTATTCTGCAGAGTTTCTGTTTAAATGGCTTTTGGTTTTCCATGAGAGGGATTTTGTGCTGAATTATTTCAGTGTCATAGGATTTTAGATCCTCATAACTCCACGCAAAAACATCAGAAAATTCTTTAAACATATCTATGTATTTGAGTTTAATGTGAGCTGGTAAAGTCTTAGACAGTTTAATCATTTTCAGTTTTAGTTCACTGCCTATATTACACTCTTCAACTTTAGTCTCTACAGGTTCCAGTTTTGGCTTCTTGGCCACATCGTTGAAATCAAACAACTCTTCTAAAGGGGCCAGACCCTTTGGCAAAATCTGATTGTTAGACTGCAGGGTTTCTAAATCATCTATTTCTAACTCTGCAATCACTTCTATTTTATTTTCAAGTCTTCTTGACAACAAATTTACATAAGCAAGATCGGGAGACTTTTCTTCTTCATCAAGAAAATTTTCTTCACTAGGGCAGTCTGTTTCATAATCTGAATCCGAACTTGGTAGTTCGAATTCATTTCTGAACTGCATAAAGTCTTCTATTTGTTTATCTCCATCAAACACTTGCCAATATTTATCGTTATCAGGGACAACTGGTCTAAATTTAATTTGAGTTGTACATTCTTTGGTTTCATATGGCGTTAAGCATGTTCTTGCAGCAAAGGCCAAACTGTGGGCCATGTTATTCTTTCTTCTTGGGACAAAAATCAATTGGGACTCCTCAAAAGTTTTCAATAGATCCATGACGTTGTTTCGATAGGCTCTAAGTCTGGGGTGATTAGTGTTATATTCCCCGTTGACTTGCCTAATTATTAATTCTGAATCCCCATGCACCTTTATTCTTTTAGCTCCTAATTTCTTCAACAAATGCAAGCCTAAAAGAAGGGATTCATACTCTGCTATGTTATTTGAACACTGAAAGTTTAATCTACAGGAAATTTTTTCTGTGTGGTTGTTCTCAGTGTTTCGTATCTAGACCCCTGCACCTGCATTACTCCTAGTATAGGACCCGTCAAAGTTCATACTCCACAGAGGACTAGTTTCGGGTTCAACAGTTTGAATATCCTCCTCTTCAACAAGTGTAATTTCGGATCTTTCTTGAATATCAGCACTCTGTTGAATCTGTTTTAATTCCTCCAGTTTTTCATTGTATTGAGGAATGACTTCTTGACTCTGAAGGTTGAAAATAGATGGACGCATGATTTGTAGTTCAAGACCTATGTGTTGTTTGCTGTTGTTCATGGGTTCAGCAAACTGTTTAGACACTTCTGTGTTGTCTTTCTCCTCCTCTCTATCGGCTATTAATTCAGATAAAGTAACTTGTTCACTAAATGTTTCATCGTTGAAAAGGATAAAAGAATCAAGGCCTGTATTTACAGAATACAGAGGAGAGTTTTGGGGTCTGTCTTGGCTAGTAACCATGTACTGCATATGAGACTCCCTGTAAAGTCTTCTGGTTTGATTGAAAACAGGGATGGTCGCATAGGTCATGTCCATCTGCATCGTTCCTTGTAATTTAGCCCCCCAAGATCTTGATAACAACATTCCATACTTTGGGGGTATATCGACCACTACAATATCCATGACTAAACATTTGGCTGGAATCTGTGCTAAGTTAATGCAGAGGTCTTTGATTAATCATAAAAATTTCACTCTGCTTGAGTCAAAGGAGTAAAGATATTTATAAGGTCTGGTGATTTCAAGACCCAGGCTCTCCATTAAAGCTTTGGGCATTAAATTATGAGAGGCCCCTAAATCATGCATAGCATTGTGCAAAATCTTGTCATGAACGTTTAAACTAACATAAAAAGGAGGAACAGGTCCCTCTTGATATCTACCTTCAATCTTAGGACCAAAAATGAGCTATGGCTGGTCATCGTTAAGATTGACAGTGTTGTTCATAATCCGTTTCACATAAAATTTCACAGGAAATCTGGCTCAGAGCTCCCAAATTCCCCCTTGCAGCCTTGGAAAACCCTCCTCAAGCCTATCGTTACCATTTCCTGCCTCCAAAATACATTGCTAAAGACTGGAGGTTCATATTTGAAAATATTCGAGGCATAGCTCCTTCAGCCCTAGCCCCTCTGTCTTTTCCTCCATGTAACCTGGACGCTAGACCAGGCGCTAGTCCAACGGGCGCTTATACAATACATATCGGGCGCAACCTGAGCCGTTGATCTATGCAGATCGAACGGTGTTTGCTCATCTCTGCCGCGCCCGTAGCCCACCTTTCACCATCCGATCAAATCATAAAACTATGGTTCGCGATGCGCCTGTCCTGGTGGTCCCCGCGCCAAAAATACTGTTCAAAACTGGGTGGTATGTATCGCACTGCCTTTTGGCGGTAGGCGGTATTCCTCCTTGGGCCAGCAATTCCATACAGTGCTCACCACGTGTCCCTGCGTACGGCCCAAATACCGCCCTCCATCACGCATTAATGTTCGACCAAAGTCACGCAGCGATATTCATCACAGCCATTCGATCTGAGGGCTTTCATCTGATGGTCGTCAAAGCTCCGAAGCTGCACGAGTTTTAGTCCAAGTGTACAGTGCTCCTAGCCCATAGTCCATCACCTCCAACTCTTTTTAACTGTCGATCTCCTCCCGAGATCAGACGGTAAAGATCTGCTCACCCCGCTTTTGACCAGCTCCCAAAGTCAGTCCTCCACGCCATTAATTCCTCGTTGTTTTGATATCATGCCACCTGTCCTCCAATTTTCCTCCATGTGCTCTCCACCACCCCAAACACATATTTTGATCATTTCTTCATTCCTCACGTATTTTCATGTTTGTTTCTGCATTCCATTAGTTCTCTCTATGGTCATCCCACACTGTTGCGCTGCATTTTCTTCATCACCACCCTGCGTCGCTTCACCATTTCTCTAGTATGTACGACCACTTCCATTAACCCTGCCATATCTTCCATCCTCATATGCTTGGATTTCTTAACATGTTCTCAGGTTTTGCAAGTTTATAGCGACGGAGAATTATCATAAGTTCCAGCCTCCATTACAAAAGCCGAGTACGCTCCAAAGGACCATTTATCAGAGGCGGAATCATGGAAAAAGGATTTGGGAAGATGTTACGACACGAATTTCATTAAAGAAGCAGGGGTAAAATCTGTCAAACCCTCCAAAGTCATTCAAAGCACAGATTGTGGCAGATGGAAACATTAATGTTGCAGCAAAGAGTATCAGTAAAATGATAAATGAATTCATCATTTATCATTGAAGATTTTAAATCCTAATTCAAGATTTAGAAGGTAGAGGATACAATGCACAAGAAACAATACCCTCCAGGTTTTATTTCAGCTGAGTTTTCTTTCAGGAAAGTACAGAATGTTCATATAGTTTTATCTCGATACCGTGTTCCTAAAGAGGCTTTCACCCAGTGCATTTATTTCAAAGAGAAGGCTACAGAGTACCTACAGCACCACCTATTCATTCAACAGTATGGGCGGGCATTGTTTCCGCTATTTTGGTTTAAATTAGACAATTAAATGTTCATCACCTACCTCTTTTACTAGGTTTTGGTTTCTCCTATAAAAACCATGAAGAAACACATTGTAAGGGTTCAAGATTTTTATCAGAAAATTATGCAGTGAAAGGTTTTTTTATACAGTTTGTAAAAATCTTGTATGAAGGCTCAGAGCCCATAGGGTCTCAGTGAGGAGGAGTTTTGTCTGTCAAAGAGGATTTTGGTCTTTGGTATTTTACAGTTTGTAACTCTCTTTATTGTGTTATATTAATAGAACATTTCATTTCATCCATCTTTCTTGTATCATGTTTTGGAATGCGAGTGGCTCACTGATTTTTGGTATGGATTCATCCTAGTTGATGCCCATACTCGGATCAGTCAAGCGCTTTAAACATGGCTCATGCATGATATTTTGTTCCATTACTCATCTAAACCATACTTCTGCTATATTAGTTGCTTTGGGAGGGTGCTTTTAAAATTCTATTATCATGTATGGATTCTTAGATTGGTAAGCCCATGCATGGTGGTATTGTATATCTGGGTATCAGCTCAATGTTAACTAGTATCTTCTCAATATTTCTTTCACTACATACACCTTCTGATAATTTATGTCTGTGAAGTATTTCTGAATTGGCCCGCTTTGCAGTAAACTGTCTCTGAATTGTCGGTTGCTTTTGTATTAGAGTTCTGCATCTTGCCTCTGTAGTAACTCCTTTCCTGTGTCAGTTTCTGAGAGTTTGGTCCCATTCTATTTCATTTCCCTGTTTACAGGAGATAGCATGAGAGCCGAAGCTGACAACTTCATATATTATATTATACGCTCCTTGCTATGCTAAGATGTCCTAGGCACTGGTCTATCACAACTCTAGGCTATCTCTAGGAGCAACAATAGACAGTGCCATGATTCTCTTCTATGTTTAAAGCCTTCAAAATTTGGGTTCTATATACATTTTGGGTAGCTAACTCAGTAAGAGGAACAAATATTTTAATTCTGGAAATTTCCTACTCCAGACTGAAATGAATCTAATTCTTTAAAGTAGTTGTCTAAGCCTTATTAACTACCACTCTATCAGCAAAGTTAGTTTGCTGATTTGATCTATTTACATTTGAAAAAATTGTTTTAACATGAGTACTAGCTAAAGTACTAGTACTACTAAGGTCTGCACTCTGTTTTTCATTGTTTTGAGTGCTTTTCTCCTTGTTTTTATCAGAATTTACAGCCACTGTCTTGTCCTTTTTTTTTACAATTCTGGGTTTATTTATAGTGTTGTTTTGTGAAGATTTGTTAGAGGTTTTGTTGTTGGGAGTTTGTTGATTTATTTTACTCCTAAGGTCATATTCCTTTTGAGGCTCTATGATAACATTTTCCATGTTTTGATAATAACTGTCATCATCATCTCTTTTATCATCATAGGGTGTATATAGATATTTTTTTCTATCATAATGAACTTCAAAGTCATCATTATCTACTCCCAACATATTTATCTCATCGTCCTTTGTTTGTTCATTTGTGTCCTGAACTTCACTCACATAATTTTGATGAAAGGGAGGAGTGATCTATTGATCATCTTCCCTTGTTCTATTTTGAGGTTGGTTTCTCCTAAAATTCTGATTCTGGTTCTGATTTCTGTTTTGAGGAGCTGTTTGGTTTTGAATAGCTTGAGATCTCTCAAGTATGCTCATTTTCTTCATCATATCCTCCATCATTCTTTCCATCTTTTAACTGTATGTGGAAGGTGTGGATTCCTCTCTAAAGGACACTCTCTTCTCATTCTTCATTCTTGCTATTTTCTCTATCAAGTTAACTTCCACAATAAGAGCTCCTTTTTGCATATCTTCAAGGGTTAAAGGATCTCTCTCTCTTAGCTGATAGGCCATTTGAGGATCAAATCCTTCAGGAAATTTTTTTAAAGCTGAGCCTTGTGGAGGTTTTAAATCTGGGGGAAGTGCATTGTAAACGCTGTTAAACCTAGTACAATAGGCATGTACACTTTCCCCTGCGTTTCTTTGGAGATTTTTAAAGTCAGAAAGTATTTGAAGAGGGTTTTTCCTCACTTCCCAATTGTTTAAGAATGTCTGATGGAAACCTTGAAGATCATTTATACTGTGGGGGGCTAAGCCTTTGAACCATTTTATTACTTCTACCTCTAAACACTAAGAAAATAGTCTAAGTTTGACAAATTCATCATCAATTTCATTTATGTCAAAGTAGTCATTCATCTTATCCACATGTTGTGAAGCAGTAGTTGCATTACTGGCATCATACAATGGTATTTTGGACTGATAGTCCTGTGGAAGATTGACTAAGGGCAAAGGAAGGACCAACAGGGCGTACCATGCTGCCATGATAGGAGGTGGAGGTGGATTAACAAGAGGGAAAGTGGGCTGGAGTGGAGTGGTTTGGACAGTGGATGTATGAGGAACAGAGGTGGATGTACCATCAATATATTGTTGAGCCGATCTTGGATGAGAGACACCTAAATTGTGAAGGAAATGCAAATCATGTGGTGTTGTTTCTCTACTACCAAGATGTTCACTTGTTTCTGAGGATAGAAGTGAAGAATCTGAATCTAGCTGATCTAAATCATCAATCGACCTAGTTCTAAATGGATTTTTTAATTCAACTTGTGATTGTTGTAGAGCTGCAAGGTTTTCAGGAACTGAATTAGCTCTTAAGGGTGATATGAAAATAGTTGAAAATTTTATCTTAGGAGACTTCCTAAGGATACTTTCTGGGTTATCAACTATTTCAGGAGGGTTTGGGTCAGGGTAAGCTCTAGTATGAATCTTTCTAGGACACTGCTTATAGACTGGAGGATGCAAATATTGCCTTTTCAAATAGTGATGGGGAAGAATTCCCTTTGCAAGGGAATGATGAAGCCGGGTGCTTATTGCAGAAAGAAGAAAAGGCCGGAGACGCAGAAGAAGCATAATTTGATCATTATTGTAAACAATTTGATGATTTCATGCAAGCACATTTCAATAGAAGATATGATCTCAGATCTTCTAGGAAGAGGACTCGTACCCAAAAGCAAGAATAAGAGTTACCCCAGAAGGAAGCACCTGATCAGGAGGAATAAACGATGCAGAAAACTACAGACAAAGGTAAGAAACCTATAAACAAACCTTTACAGTATAATGATCAAATTCCTTCTTCATCAAAAGTGGTTACTTCCCCTAATGCCAAACTAGTGTCAAAAGAATCCAAGCCCCTAGTTGAAAATAAAGAGCCCAAAGAGGTTGTGATAGAAAAATCCCCTCCTTCTTTCAGTCTGCAAAAGGAACTTGAAAAGGTCAAAATCCCAGTCCCCCTGATTGAACTGTTGAGACAACCAGCCTATCAATCTCAAGTCACATCTTTCATGCTCCCTCCAGAAGTATCGATCATCCCAGATAGTATCAACCTTCAAGAAGAGAGACCCATGGTAGTTTTTGGCCCACATGTTGAGGAGATAGATCCCTCTACTTCTCCCTTCTATGTGTCTCTAGTAATCCATGACCTACTATTACATAACTGCATGTTAGATTCTGGAGCTTCCCATAATCTTATGCCTTTGTCAGTCATGGAACAACTAGGTTTACAAATCACATGTCCATATAAAGACCTCTACTCATTTGATTCCAAAAGAGTTAAATTCCTGGGGATGATCAAAGATCTAGTGGTCAATTTGGCCCAAATCCCAGCAAAAAGTGTGGTAATGGACATAGTGGTAGCTGACATCCCAACTCGTTTTGGTATGTTGCTGTCAAGATCCTGGGGAAAAAAAATTGGTGGATCACTCAAGATGGATTTAACATATGCTATTATCCCAGTTTTTGGTGGCCAAGAGAGGAGATTGTACAGGGAGACTAGATTTTTCAAGATGGTGACTAAGGCTGACAGTTCTGTAAATTCACCGGTCTACAGTAAGGAAGGAGATTTTTCATGCTTGATGCTGGAAGAAGATCAAGATTATTCTCATGAACCATCCTTCTGCCAGATCAAGAGTGATAAGCCCTCAGAGAACATGGAAGCAGGAATATGGACACTACATTTTGATGGGGAAAATTCAAGAGAAGGAAATGGAGCAGGTATATTATTAATTTCTCCTACAGGAAGATGGGTCCCTCTATCTTTTAAATTAGAATATGAAGCCACAAATAATGTGGCTGAATATGAAGAACTTCTGTTAGGATTGCAGAGAGCCAGGAGCATGGGTATACAAAGTTTAAAGGTTCTGGGAGACTCAGAACTAGTAGTCAGACAGGTCAGGAATCAGTGTCAGACCAAACATCCTAGACTAAGGGCTTATAGGAATGAAGTTTGGGACATGGTAGAAATTTTCTTCCTGGAATTCAATAACCAGTTCATGCCCCGAGAACATAATAGGATGGCTGATTCCCTTGCTGTGGCTGCTAGCACATTCCGTCCACCTCAGAATCCTCTTTTAAGATATGAAGTAGAGGTGCATTATCGGCCTTCAATCCCAGATAACATCAAACACTGGCAAGTTTTTGAAGATGAAGAACAAATGAAGAGATTCCTGGAAACAGTAGGAGAATTCTCCAATATGGAGATTGATGATGAAGAAGAGGTAGAATCTGAAGGTATTTCGAAAATAAATTGGGAGGAGAAAGTGGCAGGAAGTAAAGTGTTGCAGTTGAAGGGAAACATAATACCTAGAGGACTGGTGCCTTTAGAAATATTATTTGACAAAAATGATGTCTCATTGCAGCCAAGAAAAGTGGTAGAAGACCTAAATTTGGGTACTGAGGCTGACCCCAAAATTGTAAAACTGTCCAAGAAGATCCCTGGAGAATATAAAGAGCTTTATCAGAAATTATTTCATTCTTACAAATATGTGTTTGCATGGTCCTATCAGGATTTGAAAACTTTTGATATCAGTATTATGCATCACAAAATTCCATTGAAGGCAGATGCAAAGCCCCATAAGCAGAAGCTCAGACAAATCAATCTCTTGCTACTGCCTTCTATTGAGAAAGAAATCAAGAAGCTACTAAAAGCCAAAATAATTGTACCATTGAGGTACTCTGAATGGGTGGCAAACCTTGTCCCTGTACACAAGAAGAATGGAGAAATAATACTGTGTGTGGACTTCAAAAATTTAAACAGAGCATCCTTAAAGGATAATTATCCACTTCTCAAGATGGATTACATCCCGAAAAAAGTGGTTGGATCTTCCAGGATGTCAATGATGGATGGTTTCTCTGGTTATAACCAGGTGGCTGTACTTCTAGAAGATCAGAAGAAGACTGATTTCACCACACCATGGGGTACATTTATGTATGCCAGGATGCCTTTTGGATTGGTTAATGCAGGGGCTACTTTTCAGAGGGCAATGGATATTGCTTTTTTTGGGGAGCAGGATAAGTTCCTGGTGGTCTACCTAGATGATATCACTATGTTTTATGAGAATGATGCTGAGCACATTGAACATCTACGAAGAACTTTTGAGAAATGCAGAAGGTATGGTCTTTCCCTTAATCCTCAAAAGTCTTTATTTGCATTAGAAGAGGGAAAGCTTTTGGGCCATATTGTGACTAAATATGGGGTGAAGATAGATCCTAAGAGGGTAGAGGTCATAAACAATATTTATTTTCCCAGAAATAAGAAAGAGGTACAAGTATTCCTTGGGCGCATAAATTTCTTGAGAAGGTTTATCCCTAACTATGCTGAGATAGTTAGGCATATAATAGATATGCTGAAAAATAATAATGAGGTAAAGTGGTCACAAGAGTCATGGGAGGCATTTAACATGATAAATAATTCTTTTGCAGAAGCCCCTGTGCTGGCTGGACCTAATTATGATAAACCTTTCATGATTTTTTCTTTTGCATCACCTCATACAATAGCAAGAGTTTTATTGCAGAAAAATGAGGAAGGGTATGAGCAGCCTATTGCCTTTTTCAGTCAGGTGCTCCGTGATGTAGAATTGAAATAAAACATATTGGAAAAGTAAGCATACGCCCTAGTGAAATCCCTCAAATCATTTCGTTTATACATCTTACAGTCCCACATCACTGCATTTGTGCCCGTAGCTGCTGTCAAAGATATCCTTATTCAGGGGGATAGTGAAGGAAAAAGATGTAGATGGATTGCTAAAATACAGGAATATGACTTAGACATCCACCCTACTAAGCTCATCAAAGGACAAGGGCTTGCCAAAATGTTATCTGAATCAAACTATCAAGCCCTGGGCATAAATTTTTCCATTATAGCAGGTGAGGAATCTGAGGAGAAAGAAGAACAACATGGAATTGGGGTAGCTACTCCAGAAACACATATAAAGTACCTCACCAGTCCATGGTACAAAGAGATAGTGGAATATCTCCTCACACTCAGTTTCCATCCAAGCTGTGACAAAACTAAATACAGAGCACTGAGATTGAAATCACATAAATACATAGTCGCCAATGGCCGGTTATACTAGCGAGATCCCTCAAGCATATTAATCCTGTGTCTCACAGAGAATGAAGTAGAGAGCATTATAGCAGAGTTTCACGAAGGGATCTGTGGAGGTCATTATAGCTGGAGGGCCACAGCTCATAAAATTCTGAAATCTAGCTTCTATTGGCCAAAGCTTTTTGGATATGTTTTTGCCAAGGTAAGAGCATGTGATAAATGTCAGAAGTTTGCTGAGAGACAGAAATCAGCACCATTTCCCCTGATTCCAGTGCATGTGGATGAACCATTCAAACAATGGGGTATTGATTTTATAGGTGAGATACATCCCCCATCAAGTGGTCAACATAAGTGGATTTTAACGACCACTGATTATTTCATTAAATTGGTGGAAGCCATACCTGCAAGAAATGCTACAGATACTGTGATCATAAAGTTCATGGAGGATAATATCATATCCAGGTTTGGTTGTCTTGCTAGGATAGTGACTGATAATGCACAGGCCTTCAAGTCTACAAAATTTATCAATTTCTGCCAGCAATACAATATCATACTGAATCACTCTATAGCTTACTATCCACAAGGAAATGGCTTGGCGGAGTCTTCAAATAAAACCCTGGTGAGGGCCTTGAAGAAGACTATCAATGAAAATCAGAAGAATTGGGATTCCCAATTGAAATTTACTCTATGGGCTAATAGAATCACCAGCAAGAGAGAAACTGGGATGTGGAAGGTGTGGATTCCTCTCTAAAGGACACTCTCTTCTCATTCTTCATTCTTGCTATTATCTCTATCAAGTTAACTTCCACAGCAAGAGCTCCTTTTTGCATATCTTCAAGGGTTAAAGGATCTCTCTCTCTTAGCTGATAGGCCATCTGAGGATCAAATCCTTCAGGAAACTTGTTTAAAGTTGAGCCTTGTGGAGGTTTTAAATCTGGGGGAAGTGCATTGTAAACGCTGTTAAGCCTAGTACAATAGGCCTGTACACTTTCCCCTGCGTTTCTTTGGAGATTTTTAAAGTCAAAAAGTATTTGAAGAGGGGTTTTCCTCACTTCCCACTTGTTTAAGAATGTCTAATGGAAACCTTGAAGATCGTTTATATTGTGGGGGGCTAAGCCTTTGAACCATTTTCTTACTTCTACCCCTAAAATATGAGAAAATAGTCTAAGTTTGATAGATTCATCATCAATTTCATTTATGTCAAAGTAGTCATTCATATTATCCACATGTTGTGAAGCAGTAGTTGCATTACTGGCATCATAAAATGGTATTTTGGATTGATAGTCCTGTGGAAGATTGACTAAGGGCAAAGGAAGGACCAACAGGGTGTACCATGCTGCCACGATAGGAGGTGGAGGTGGATTAACAAGAGGGAAAGTGGGCTGGAGTGGAGTGGTTTGGACAGTGGATGTATGAGGAATAGAGGTGGATGTACCAGCAATATATTGTTGAGCTGATCTTGGATGAGAGACACCTAAATTGTGAAGGAAATGCAAATCAGGTGGTGTTGTTTCTCTACTACCAGGATGTTCACTTGTTTCCGGGGATAAAAGTGAAGACTCTGAATCTAGCTGATCTAAATCATCAATCGACCTAGTTCTAAATGGATTTTTTAATTCAACTTGTGATTGCTATAGAGCTGCAAGGTTTTCAGGAACTGAATTAGCTCTTAAGGGTGATCTGAAAATAGTTCAAAATTTTATCTTAGGAGACTTCCTAAGGATACTTTCTGGGTTATCAACTATTTCAGGAGGGTTTGGGTTAGGGTAAGCTCTAGTATGAATCTTTCTAGGAGCCACTATGCTGTGTTTTTCAGACCCAACTAAACAAGAAAAGTTAAACCAGATATGACAATCTTTGAGAGGTTAACTAATCCTTTAAAACAATACAATTTTAATCCTAAAATCCTCTAACTGAGTTTAAAATTTTTTATGATGATAATGGGTCTTCCCAGTGGAGTCTTAAGGTTTATTTAGGATTTTGGAGTCTCCAAGTGGAATTTTTTAGCTCTTTTGGAGGTAAAAGGTTTTATGGTCCACCACCATGTTTATTGAATACCAATCTGAAATAATTTTTTGGGTTTTTTGAGTTACTTTTTAGTGCTATGGGTTCTAAAAGTATCCTAAATCTGTTTCAACACTTAGCTACGGTGATGAGACAAAGAAAATTTACTCTTATGGCTAAACTAGTTGATCCTTCAAGGTTTGATAAGCTCTTATGTGAATCCTAAGGTTTCCTTAGTTTGTCACTGATTCAAACAAGTTTTATCATGATTACCATTTTCTTGGTAGTGCTTGAAAGGTCTACTTTTACTCACTGCACAATGTTCTTGAATCAAGGGTTTCCTAAGGTCTTAAAGGTACCTAGGCTAAAAAACACTAAAAAATCCCCAGTGGAGTCACCAGAAATGTTAGTTACTGGTGGCTCAACTGGTTAATATAGAAAATGTTCTTTGAAACAAATTTTTGATATCCTATGATTACCTTATAATGAAAATGACTCAGAACTCCCTAGCGGAGTCGCTAGAAATGCTAGCTCCCCATAATTCCAGTAGATTGGTGAGACCAGAACTACGGAGAGAGCACTTGAACCACTTTGGGATTCTAGGATCTAGCCCTCCTGAATCCGGAGAGGGATCTCTCCAATAAAGTGCAAATATTGATTTATCTTTAAAGGTTTTATGTGTGATATTAGGCTAGTTATTAAGAACGAGGTTTTGTTTTGGTTTTGGATGGTTGAGCATGATTATTATTTGAGTGGAAAGTCCTAAATGAAAGAGTTTTAAATGTGTGAAGTTGCAAGCAATCAGAACAAGCTTTGGCCAATTAGATAGATATAACACTGGTTTTTAGTCCATTGGGCTATGGAGTCATAATAGGGCTTTAATTATGCAACAATTCAAGAGTGATCCAAGGGGAAAGTCATATATATCACAAGATCATTAAGATTAAAATGATGGAATGGAAACAATAAAATTTTTGGAGGGGTGGAAATAGATAATAATTTCAACTAGGATTTATAGTCTGTCCAAACAAGAAAAGCCTTTTAAGCAATTGTTTAAAACCAACCAAAGGGCAGGGCTCACAGTAAACCTCTTTGGACAAGCTCGTATTAAATATAACTCAAGAGACAAACAATCCAGTACTCCACATAATTAATTTCAGAAAGGATGAAAAAAAATAAGAGAAACAAAGTGCAACTTAAGATCAGATAAGATAATTTTAATTCTAGTCTGCTTTCAGCGTACACTTAGGGAAACTTTCAGAATTTACCTTTAGAGAAAGAAGCTAGAAAATAGGGCACACCATCACTTTTCTAGTCTATCTTTACTAAGCAAATAATGAAAATAGCGTTCAAGAACAATGTTTAAAGCAAATAGTAGGACAAGGGAACGCCAGCATTCCTAACTGCTTGAACTGTATTGAATCATTCTTAAATAAACAATTTAGAGGAAAACATTAAGATAAAGCTTCTCAGTCAGAGAAGGGTACTGTAAACAGTAAATCCTAACTCTGTGCTTGATTTTCTTTATCAGAGAATAATGGACAAAATGGCATACATGAAAGGAAAAACAATAACATAGAAAGAAGCACTTCACCAGTGATATAGACCAGGATCCCAAGAAACAGCTTGTATATTGATGCCAATCCAGTTACAATCTTCAAGCCCAATGTTTCATTTCAACAATAATCTTCACTTCTCAGACTAACTTATTTAATCACAAACAGAGCTTAAAGAGCCTTTTAACACTATTTACAAGTAGAATTTTCAAGCACAAGTATATTTCAAAGTTCTGCAACCAACCCTTTACAATGAGCTCCTCCATAAGATTTTATAGGAAGAATGAGGAGGTCGAAAGGGAGAAAATATCTCCTAAGTTCAATTAATACAGTTAATGCTTCTCGGCCTTTGAGGGGCTCAATGGAGAAGTTTACAGATATTTCCTCTGTATTAATTGTTTTACATTAAGTATTAAGCTTGCTGGAAGCTTTTGTTGACTTTAAGGCTTTGTGTCATCTTTGCAATAACTCTGTTTGGCTTGGAATAACTACTCAGCTGTATTGAGGAAAATAAACTCTGTTCTGGTCATTACTCGACCTTTTTTTTGAATTCTGTGAGGCTATAGGTGGATTTTGGTAGCTGAGAGGAATCAATTAGCCTCTGATGTGGCAGTGGAGGCTTTCTCTGTTTGATAGATATTTTTTATTTTTCTTTAAACTCTGTTATTTTGTTTTGATTTTGTGTATTAGGCTTAATCAGGCCTAATTCTATCTTTTTGTTTTTTAATTGTGTTTAATTTAGTGGATTACGCTTTTGATTGTTGATTTTAGCCGTAATCCACTAAAACTGTGAAAAAAATCTTCAAATCTTCATTTCTGTTGTGGTTAGGTCTTCAACACTGATACTTTTTTGTCTTAATTAAGCTTTACTGTGTCTTGTTGATGTGCAGGTGTTGCAGGGGCTTCTTTATGGTATCAGTGCTCATGATGCACCGATAAAATTTGATAGGAACCCTGTAGAATGGTTTCTCTTATGAACAAAGGCGTGGGGGATCATCATCCCCGGCCTTTGGTTATCTCTTAATATAATGGAAAAAACCATTAAAAACCTGCAAAAAATAAGAAATATTAATAAATCTTGCGTGTAGGGTAAAAATACTTCAGAGGTTGCGGTTAAGAGCATGGCCGTTGGATGAAAGCATCAACGTCGGAGATTGCGCGTTGAGGATCAAAGGAGGCAGTTGGAAGAATGGTGGAATAAATAAGTCTGGGCCGTTGATCTACAAAGATCAACGGTCGAGAGTGATCCAGGTTCACATAATGAAAAAGGGCCACTTTAACGCGAAATGGAAGAAAACCAAAGAAAATAGAAGAAAAATCCTTTGGGCGGAGGAAAAATGTAAAAAGGAAATTTGAGGTTTTCGAACGATTCTGGGCTGTTAGATCATATTGGCCCACAGAGATCAACGGTCAGGATTGATCGATGAAGGTCCTTTGGAGAAGGAGGAGGGAAATAGTGTAATGGCCAGATTAAATCTGAGTTTTTGATCTGCAGAGATCAAGGATGTAGAGCGAACGCGATGAAACACAATGTAAATGGGGAAAGCGGTTTCGGGAGAAAAAAACCAGCGGTTTCACCTTTTCGAATGTGATATGCGTTCCCGCCCGACACATGGCATTGGAAAACCTCTTACATCATGTGATTTAAAATCATTAACCTCCGAGCATGAATTTATGTGAAAACGTGCGTCAGCTGTTAGATCTGGGGCCTTAGATCAAATGGTGGGGAGCGAGCACGATATCGACAAGATGCGCGGGCAGAAGCAGGTAGGGTGGATTTAATTTGAGCCATTGGATCAAGGATGGACAGCTGAGATAAAATCTAGAGGAAGGAAGGACCCACAAGATTTGGGCCTATCGGGATTAATCTGGGCCGTTAGATGTAAAGGATCAACGGTGGAGATTAAATCTGGGTTTAAATGGAACAATATTCAAAGCAGAGAATGGGTTAATATGAGTCGTTGATTTGCAGGGATCAACGACTGAGATCTTCGAAAACAACCTTATAAAGCAGGGCTTTATGTTTTTAACAAAGGTCTAGGGTTGCAATCTGGACCGTCAGATCTGGACACGTGGACGGTCCATATGCAATCAGAGCTACGCGGTCGGAGGAGGCAAAGGTTGAATGGGCGCCGATGCGATTGAGCGATGGCCATTGATTTGAGGGTCAGATCGACGGTGGGAAATGAATTGGAGGAGTTCAAAATGGGGGAAAGGGCTTTATAATGGAGCAATAAGGGTCATTGGATCTGGATCTGGCGGGTTGATCCAACGGATGAGGATCCATCGGGAGAGGCCAATCGGAGGGGGTGTTTAAAACACGCCAGACGCAAAAATCTAATGCGATTAGCACTCGGGACCTAATATTTTTGTCCTGGGCATGGGTATATGGTGGGGAAGTGGTTTGGGGGTTAACACAAAGGGGCTCATCGGAATCAGAAGGAAGGGGCCTTTCAAATGCGCCCGATGAAAATCTCCGATGTGAGATCTTATTGATCATCGATCGGTATTAAATCAACGGTCCTTATCACTCAAAATATTGAACTGGTGGGTTTAATGAAAAACATAGGAAAGTGGGTTTTTGTGAATATACAAAGGAAAAATATGATCGAGAAGGATTTATTCATAAGTTTAAGCGCCTGATTGTGGGGTTGTTGGTCTATATGAAGTGGTAATGTGATCGGGGGTTATGTATAAAAGGGCCAATCACATCGGTGGTCTTAACATAATAAATAGACTTGCCTGCTCTGATTATTTCTGATGCGATAAGGGCATGATGGGTTTAGCGCCTGGTTCTAGGGCGTGGGCACATGTGGGGAAGTGGTTTAGGACTTAGCCCAAAGGGGCTTAAGCCTATAGTAAAAAAAGCTTATTTTCTATGAAATTTTCAAGGTTTTTTGATGGATTTGGGGGTTTCGGTAAGGTTCAAAAGTGAGTTTTAAACCTTGTAAAAGGGAGTTTATGAAGGGAAGATGGGAACAAATGAAAAATGAAGGAATTTCATGGGAAATAAAGGGGTAAAAAGGAAGGTCAATTTTGAAGTGAAAGGAGGGGAAAAGTGGTTTTTGCAGCAGTCTTTTCTTCATGTCAACAGCAGAATTTCAGAGTTTGGAAAAGGGAAACAATAGTGAATATATTAACAAAGGGCATGATGTCTTCATGAGACTTGAAGAGATAACATTTTTAGCAATAAAAATTGTTTCTTGAAGGCTCAAAAAATGATTTAGCCACCATTTGATATAACAAATTTAATAGGTGGCTAACACTACTATTGACCAGATTTGAGGAAGGAAGTAGTTGAGTTCGTGGCTAGAAGTTTGGACTATCAGCAAGTGAAGGAAGAGTGTAGGAATCCAATTAGGCTGCTACAATGGATTGAAATTCCAGAGTGGAAATGGGAGGTCATTTCCATATATTTTATCATAGGTTTTCCAAAGACAATGATACAACACGATTCCAACATGGTTGTTGTGGACATGTCGAAAAAGGTAGCACACTTAATTCTAGTGAAGTCTACATTCTTAGCTAGCGATGTAGCATAGGTTTTCATCAGAGATGTGGTAAAATTACATGTTGTTGCAAAGAATATTGTGTTAGATAGGGATGAAAAGTTCACTTCTAAGTTTTGGAAGGAGTTATTTGCAGCAGTAGGTATAGAGTTGACCTTCAGTACAACTTATCATCCACAGATAGATGGATAGTGTTGGAGCAGGGTCTCCCACAAGCTGCGAAACTAGTCCATTTTGTATATTTTTTGTTATAGTTAGTCTAACGTAGGGGTTTCGGGGTGGGTCAAAGCCCCTAATGCATTGTAATGGGTCAAGGGTAGACCAAGAGTCAGCAAACCACGATTTTAAACAGACCATTGGATGCGTATGCTAAAATAGTATAAGTAGTTGAACCTTTTGAGTTGTAAGACAGACTGGGGAATAGAGATTGATGTTAAGTGCAAACTAATAGATCTGGTTAGGGTTTTTGGAGAAGGAATCCTGCTGTTGTGTGCATGGAGATTCTCTATCCTGCTGTTTTTGGACCTTGCTACTGTGTGCGCAGGTTGGGTTTTGAGGTATTATAAGTAGAACTAAAGGATTAATGAATGTGGAAGTAATGTTGAATATTTGAATCTATCAAAATTAATGTGATGTGAGTATGCGATATTTATATACTACTGTGTTATTGAATTAAGCTGTGAACATACTTGTGTTACTTGTTTATGTTGTGATCTCGATCTCTTCTGTTGCACTTCATATAAATAGCTGTGTTATCATTATATGAGTTCATGATCTGTTGATTACTGTAAATATCATTGTTGTTGCGCATGTGGATGCGTAGGGAATCTGTAGATCTAGGCTCCGTGATATAAGATTTGGTCAATATAAGGCCGAACACATCTCTTCTTGACTTACCTACCCTCTCCCAGGGTGTGAAAACCTAGTTCCAGCACCCACCCATACTACTTCGGTTGAGACTTTGGCCTACGCAAGCAGGTCACTACCGAAAGGGCCAGTAGTATAGGGGTTTTTTGGCAAACCTTGAACCTCTGAACCTGGGTCAGGACCCCTCAAGCCAGCAAATGGTTCCATTGCCGAGACCCGAAGCATTTTGAGAGAGGGATCAGGTAATGCCAATGCCATAATAGAAACTTGAAAGCAAAGAAATTGATGAATGGTTCGAACAACAAGTTCAAGAATTCGTAGTGAAAGAGAACCGCATGAAGAGGTTGACCACCGAGGAGTGGAAAAATAAGTACATTTTCATGGAGATCTATGAGATCTTATTTGTAACAATTGCGATCGAGGTCCAAGAGTGGCTCGCAAGGTTGGTCAAATTTCAGAAGTGTTGGAAGGACGAATGGGTCATGCAGTGGACCCTCGAATTGATCCAGCAATTAGAGAAGACTGATAACACCATCACTCGCATGGTGGACCACTGGGTGGACAGTGTGCTAGGAGGGTTCGTGACAGAATTTTCCATCGATCAGTTTGTATCCTACTTTGAAGCAGAGCGAAGATTCTTCAAGGGTTTCCAGGGTAATTTTCTGAAGACCTTACCATTGCTGATTAAGATATTACTATGCTAAAAGAGTATCTTGTGTAGCCACACCGAATGAATGACCCCTGATCTGGAAATAAGTACGACATGAAGTGGAAAGTACTATCGAACCAACCGAGAAGGAGATAGGTCTGTCTACATTCTGATAAGGGAAGCAGCTGCGCAAAGTCCCGTCGGCACACCACTCTCAAACCATCGTAGGAGTAATAATTCACCTACACCTCCGCCACCATCGGAAGATGACATGGCCGCGCACATGAAGTTACCAACCTTTAAGGGTGTGGGGGATGAAGACATGGATCAGTTCTGGTTTGTCGCAGGATCAGTATGGACTGCACAGAATGTAGCTAGTGATGCGGTGAAGCAGGCACAACTATCCTTTTCCTTTGAAGGGAGAGCTTTGGATTGGTACATGGGATACGTCGGCCATCATGCGAACACAACCATTGAGGAAATTAAGAACACCTTGAAGAAAAAATTCAAGAAGCCTAAGTCCTACTCTCATATAGTGGTTGATATAAAATCTTTCAAGCAAGGCCCTTCTGAGTCTGTGTGGGAGGTTGATCAACGACTGAAGAAGGTGATCGGGGAAGGAGGATTTAAATATGATGACAGACAACATACAGAATGGTTCATTGCTATGATGCTACCTCACCTGTGCGTATCTATGGGTCATCAAATGTTTGATCACATGAGAAAGTCTTGGAGGGTGCTATGAAGTTAGAAGCCGTGAAAAGAGCGAGGAGAAGAGGATAGCCCTGAAAGGTGGTGCATACGATGCAGGGTGAATGGTCACAACAAGGATAACTATCCTTTATTAGCAGACTATATGCAGGCCGAGGGACCTAGCCCGTTGTGCCTAAGAGAAATTGCAGGGCCAAGTGGGCCAACATTGTGGTGCGATGATTTCCGTGTTGCAAGGCTGCACAACACAAATCACTACCCCCACCTTGATGTGTATGTCCCAAAAATAAAACAGCAATGGTGCAAGTTCTGTAGATTGGTAGGACATGATGAAAATAATTGCCGAACATATTATTTGATGATCGATCATGGAAACTGATATAGGGTGCAATCAGACCCTGCATCACCAAGGTACCCCGCAGGCATAGGTGGCTCCCTAGCTAGGGGCAGGGGGGGAGGCCGAGGCAGAAGCGCAGGTCGGGGACAAGGGCAGCTAATCTGTTATAACTATGGAGAGGTCGGGCACTTGCGAGAGACTATCCGAATCGTACAAGGCAGTCCTGCCGATACTGTAGATAGCTGGATCATGTGATCGAAGACTGTCCAATCCTAATAGCAAAAATGTAGGAGAAGCAGCTAACACCTACACAGAATGTGTAGAGGGTTAAGGCTGAGCTGCATGAAAAATATCCGAGCGTAAATGTCGTAACACATAGTGGAATGGCTACCAGAGGACCTGGGGAAAAGGTTGCGATTGAATCTCTGATCCAGCAAGCTGTTATTAAACAAGAAGGTTTGGAACTAAGAAAGGAAAAAGAAACATTTATCGCAGCTCGCAAAGACTTTGCTAAGACAGAGGCATCTACTTCTTAGACACCTGCGAACCTTAAGGTGGACGAGGAGGTCAAGCCCTTTTTACAGGCATGTATGAAGCTGCTACACAATGCAACAACTATAGAGAATCTTCAAGCATTGATATATAGCTGTGCAGCATGACTTGGCCTACCTCTAGAAATCAAGGATGTGCACAAACTATACAGATATAAGAAACACACTTGTAGGGAGATGCGGTTGACTATGTAGATTTGTGATTACGAGATGGATCAGGTTATTTTGGACCTAGGATCAAATGTGAATGTATTACCTAAATAGACTTGGCAATGAATGGGAGAGCCTAAGTTGGAATGGTGCACTATCCAGTTGCACATGGCTAATTATCAAAAGATTGTACCCTTGGGGATATTGTCGAAAATCGTGGTGGATATCGCAAGAGTAAAGATCCAGGTGGACTTTGAGGTAATTGAGATCGTATAAGATGTAGACCCCTATCTTGCACTCCTGGGCTTGGATTGGGCCATCGATCTGGGAGGTATCATTAACTTGAAGAAGAGAAACATGGTGTTTGAGAATAATGATACAAGGGTGATAGTGCCATTATATCCTGTGGAAGGCGAATGATACACTGAGCCAGTGTGTGACGAGGAGGGTGTGGATCATATTTATAAGCTAACTGCGTAGGACGAAGATTGGATTATCCCCACGGCTGATGGTGTACTCTGCTGGGAAAAGGAAAGTGAATGTTTCTTCAACTTCAATGGGGAGATGGAGAACTGGAAAAATAGGTTACACAATGTCTCTGCACTAGGATGTCTTCGGGTCACGAGGGACTTCTGCTGCATTTCCTCAGAGGTGAGAGACCTACCCTATTTTTATGGTTCTGGTAATATCAGAGACTTTTTGCGAGCATTCAAAGCTGAGGTCCCAAGAGGATGAAGGCTAGGGGCCCTTAATCTCACCATGCATAAGACACCTATGCGGTGGTGGGACACACATAAGGAAGCCTTCCAGGACTGGTAAAAGTGCCGGGATATGATGGTCCTACGATTTGAACAGGAAGATCACATGTGCGTCCAAACATACATCAGCTCTGAAGACTCGCACAGGTATCTTTTCACGTGGAGGGAGCGATGGTGTGACAACACTACAGAAGAATGGGTTCATCTGTTTATTCATGCCTTGGGACCACTTCCCACTGCATGGTATTTAGATGTGGAACTACACCAGCATACCCGCCGCTGGGATATATTTAAGGATGAATTTCTAGGGACATTTGGATTAGTAGGTGGCACGGAGGTGCTCCACGCAGCTCTACAAAACATTGACACTATAGCATGGGGCGAATCACACCTGTATGTCACACCTGAAGGGCCCACATGGGAAACATAGGTACCAAGCATGGTCAACTACCACCGTCTAATCCCTAAAGTAGGTAAGGATGATCCACAAGCTGCTTCTGATTCAGAGTTGGACGAAATGTGCACAGCTACCAGACTTCTCAAGCTGCGAATGAGTAGCATTATGACACACCCTACATTGACTAAGAGGGGTGATGCGGATCCCAGAGATGAAATTATCATGACCCCTACAACGAGGGACCAGCTACGGTCAGTCCTTAGTCACGCAAGTTACTATAGGGGGTTCGTTCGAAAATATGCATTGATCACAGCACTTAGGCGGAACTTGCTTGTAAAAGATGTCTGGTTCTGTTGGAATGACACATGTTAGGTGAAGATGTATCAGTTTTTGAATCACTTAGGGAACAAGCTTGTGTTTGGGGAGGATGCGGCACAAGCGGTGCAAATGTTTAACCTAAGTATAGCAGAGGTGAAAAAACTAGCTGTTGGTATAATAATGTTTGGTAAAAATCAAAAGTTACCGTTGAAAGAAGCAGGCCACCGGCATTTAATGGGGCGAATCCTGGGGATTTTTTACCGTTTACCTGCTGAGAAGTTCCAGGTGGAGTATACCCTACCATTGGATAACCACAGGCACTATAAAAGGGACAGAATAGCTCATACAAGGGTTCCATCTTACTGGCATATCTTACACTTATCGTCTTTACCTCGAACGAACTTAAGCTGTAAGATTTTTTGGGTTTTCACTGTCCCTTTCATGTATGATCAACCTCCTCCATCTGACAGTAGCCACCGAGAGTGGGGATTCATTTTCCACGCCAGGATGAAAGCCACGAACCCTGCTGAACCTTCAGCACCAGAAGTTGAGGTAATGGAGGTTTGGTCTAAGGAGGAAGAAGTGATTTCTACGCCGATCACAAGGAAGGGGAAAGAGAAATCACAGGGCTCAGGGAAGCCTGTGAAAGCTGCGAAATGGGCTGTAGGGAAGCCTAGGACTTCCTTGAGGCATGCCAAGTCTCCACGCACAACACCTCAGGCTTGGGATGCGCAGGAGGAAGCCCTGCCTGCAAATCTGATTAATTGGTTACCCCCCTTCATCCGACCACGCAGGCCCTCAATGCAAATGCCAAAAAACTTGGATGGCTTGATCACATATTTGCAAATGCTGCTAACCCTGGGACAAGTTTTCGTCCTCAGTGATCCATGTGGAAGGCTCCATGAGGTCAAATTTGATGATCATGACTTGGAGAACTATGAAGCCTTCCCTGAGTTGGACCCCGCATTGTACTTCGACATAGTTTATGAGAATGGTGGGGTCATAGTTATTCCTCAGCGATGGGTCTCTGGGTTGGCCAGATCGGGACTCTTGAACCTGCTACGGATGCCCAATTTTGGCCATTACAACGTCACGGATCGACTGGCTCGACAGTTGCTTTCCCTAATTCACGATGGCTGCTTATGGATTCGGGACAGGGTCCCCATTGATGCTACATTGATTCACAGAATTACAGGCCTTCCCATGAAAGGGTTGCACCCCTTGGAGCGGGTGGGCAAGAAATACGAAGGAGACACTGTGGATATGTGCGCCAAAAGTACCATGTGGAGCGAAATTCTCGTGAATTCATCTTCAAGTCCCTCAGTGACCCTGCTACACAGATAAGTACTATAATGCTAGCATGCAAGATAATGCGAAAGTGCCAAGTTGCAACTGTCCCTGCTTATGTCATTCGGTTAGCAGGTTAGTTTGCTAAGGGGGTCTGCCTCAATTGGGCCCAATACTTATGCGATGAGTTTTTGAACAATGTTTGCGAGTCGCAAGAGTAGGGATAAGCCTTCTACTATGCCTGGCTATTGTTCCTTATAGCCCTATTCACTTGGGAGGCCCCTGCAGAGTCGGTCCTTCCCGAGCTCACCCCAGATATGTGCAAAGGGGCTCGGTATGCCAATCTGTGGGACTTTAGGGATGCACAACGCATAGAGGATAACCAGGTCTTTTGGGTCCTCTTCCAGAGTAGTGTGGCAGCGGCCAAAAACTCTCGACCCCAGTTGTCCTTGATGGTATATGAGAAATACAAAAGAATTGCAACATTCTAGGTTACTATGCACCATGTTCAAATCAGAGCCCATAAAGGTAAAACCTAGACCTTGCTCCCTTACATGGTGATAGACGAATAGATTGACAACATCATTGCACTCGGCCCCCTGCCTGGAAGCTAGGCTTCAAAACCACCACCACGGAAACCACAAGACCGAGCAAGAAAGGCTCAGATGCAGCCACGACAAAGGGCACACAGCCAAAGCAGACCACCTCAAAGGACACAGAGGTTGAAACTCAGGTTGATTTGTAGTAGGATTGGAGCATGGCCAGATTGGATATCGGAGGTACCACCTCTCCCTAGGGCGCGAAATGAATAGGTGAGCTTTTCAAAGGACCCCGCAAGAAGCAATGTTCTCAGTGAGGGGAATGCGATGAAACAGTCATGTTGACTGAGGAAGATCTTGAACAAATTGCGGAAGTGGTCACCCTAGCCACAAAGGAGAAATGGGTCACCTTAGAAGCATGACAGCAAGCTGTGGTCTATACAATCTAGGCCAAGCTCCACGCCCTGCAAACCAGTGTGATTTAGGTATGTACTCCCTCAGTAACTACTGGCGTGACAACAGTTACAAAGGAAATCCATCTCTGCTCCCTCCTTGGCACCGCCCTTGTTGGAACGCTACCCCAAGCTAGTGTAGAGGTGCAGTTGAATTTGGCCAGGCTATCCCATGAGGAATTGCAAGGTCTCCACACCACCATGTTCCAAGAATTTCACCACCGAGACCAATAAGTGCTCCAAAAACTCAGTACAACCAAGAAGACCATTGCAACATAGAGCGCTGAGGTATCCCTCGTTGTGGCGCGTCAGACGGAGCTTGAAACATTGATCCACCAACTCTGCACAGAAGCTACAAAAGAGATATCGGCTGCAGCCACCCCTCGGGCTAAAGTTGAACGATTGGTCGCAACGTTGAAGGCATTCAGGTTAGAGATGCAGGTTGTGAAGACGTAGCTGGAGCAACAAATCGCTGACTTACAGGCCAAATTGCAGCCCGAAACACCTCCAGAGGTACGAGCCCAATGTGCTGCACTAGTGACCGAGGCTACCAACACCATTACAAGACAGATTGCTCAGGGTGCCCAGTTACTCGAGGACACCATGCAGCTTTGGACTAAGATCCAGCGTGATCTGGTGCTCCAGAGAATCAATCAGGACTTGTGGCAGAAGGAAAAAGCTTTCGATCAGGTCGAGGCTACATTTCCCTCTTTAGTTCCTACACAGCTTCTGGCACGTTTGAAGACCAACAATGCTCTCCAAGATGAGATTGAGGAACTAGGGCGCAAGAAGCATGCCATCAGGGAATGATTGAAACCTTGGGCTGAAACAAACCTCTAGCTATCACAGGATACTGATGTTGCGGTCAAGTGACTAAATCAAACACTAGAGAGTATCACCGCAGTGACAGAAGGACCGACATCTCAGAAGCTCGTGGGATATTGCGTAGAGTGCTGCTGTTCAGAGTCAAGAAGTGTTGCCCCCGCTGATTGCCACCATCAATGCACTGTGCGCATAGGTGGAGACCCCACCACTGCAGTGACTCAGGACGAGTCACAAGATTGTGTTGGGGGACTGTTGGAACAGGGTCTCTCGCAAACTGCAAAACTGGTCCATTTTGTATATTTTTTATTATATTTAGTCTAACGTAGGGGTTTTGGGGCGGGTCAAAGACCCTAATGCATTGTAATGGGTCAAGGGTAGCCTAAGAGACTGCAAACCACAATTTGCGGACCCTTGGATGCAAAGGCTAAAATACTATAAGTAGTTGAACCTTTTGAGTTGTAAGACAGACTGGGGAATAAATATTGATGCTAAGTGCGAACTAATAGATCTGGTTAGGGTTTTTGGGGAAGGAATCCTACTGCTGTGTGTGCGGAGATTCTCTATCCTGCTGTGTGCCGACCCTGCTGCTGTGTGCATGGGTTGGGTTTTGGGGTGTTGTAAGTAGAACTAAAGGATTAATGAATGTAGAAGTATTGTTGAATATCTGAATCTATTGGATACTGTGATGTGAATCTGTGATATTTGCATACTGCTGTGTTATTGAATTAAGCTGCGAACATACTTGTGTTACTTGTTTATGCTGCGATCTGGATCTGTTCTGTTGCACTTCATATAAATAGTTATGTTATCGTTATATGATTTCATGATCTGTTGATTACTGTAAATATCATTGTTTTTGTGCATGTGGATGTGAAGGGAATCTGTAGATCTAGGCTCTCTGATATAATATCTAGTCAATATAAGGTCAAACGCAGCTCTACTTGACTTACCTACCCTTTCCCAGGGTGCGGAAACCTGGTTCCAACACCCACCCATACTACTTCGGGTGAGACTTTGGCCTGCGCAAGCTGGTCATTGCTGAAAGGGCCAGTAGTATAGGGGTTTGTTGGCAAACCTTGAACCTTCGAACTTGGGTCAGGACCCCTCGAGCCAACAGACAGACTGAGAGGGTCAATAGGATCTTAGAGGAAATGTTGAGGATGTATTTTATGCATCAACAATAGAAGTGGGAAGAATATCTAACATTGGTTGAGTTTTCATAGAAAAATGGGTATTAGGAGCCATTGAGGAAGTTGTAACACTCCATTAGTTGGAGTGATCTAGTTAACAAGGTTTTGATTGGACCAGATATGTTGGTAGACATGGAATAGGAAAGGCAACACATGATAGACTAAAGATTTATGTAGACCGACACATGAAATTTAAGGAGTTTCAGGTTGGGGAGCATGTGTATTTGCACATCAAGCCCAAGAAGAGCTCCTTGAGGATTGGATCATGTGCCAATTTGGCACCATGGTATTGCGGGCCTTTTGAGATCCTTGAGAGGATTGGACCAGTGGCATATCAACTTCAACGGCCTCTAATGGTGAAATTCCATGACGTGTTTCATGTTTCATTACTTAAAATGTATATAAAGGATGTTGATCATGTTATTTATTGGTATTTATTGCAGGTGGAACAATAAGGAGAATTATAGTCATAACCTTAGTTCTTATTGTAGCAGAAGCAACTCATGATCAAGAACATAGCTATCGAGCAAGTTAAAGTGTAGTGGAAGTACTTTGGGCCTGATGAAGCTACATGGGAGATGGCGAATAAAATGTGGGCTATGTATCCGCCATTGTTTTCCTATTGAGGAAAAACAATTTTGGTATGATGTTTCATATATGTTTGGCATATTGTTTGGTGATTTTTTGGTATATGTACATATGTATATGGATGTAAATACCACAATGAGCTAAGTTATAAAGCTCCAATAAGCGGTACAGTTATTATATGGTCATGTTATCATGGTGTTTTTCTTTGATTAGGTCATTCATTGCAAATACTACGATGTGCTAAGTTATCAAGCTCCATGGGTAGTATGTTTTCTTCTTAGCAGTTTTGCTGAGGTGTAGGTGTGGTTTAACACCGAGGATGGTGTTCCCTAAGGGGGAGGGTTCTATAATAGGCCTGAGTTAAATTTTCATGTAATAAATGTTAATAAATAAAAAAAATAATACCACAGTTAAGGGAAGGCTTATTCCAAGTTGAATGTTGGGAAAAGATATCGTAGTGGGCATCACTGGATGTGTTTATGGCTAAGGGAAAATCAAGCAAAGGAAAAAAAGGTATTTTGGAACATTTATTTATGAAAGTAAAATAAAATAGGAGAAAAGGAAGGTGAAAAGTCACAGGTTGCATGTGACGAAGAAATTGAAGGAAAATAATGGAAAATGAATAAAATAGAGGCCTCATTAATAAAAAGGATTTTGAGGATCGGTGGGAAAGATTTTTCTCAACTTCTGTCAGTTCTGTTTTGGAGATATATCTCTATTCTCTCTCTCACACACTCTTAGACACGTAGATTTTTCTTGGAGCATTTCATCATTGTTCCAATAAAGGGGAAATCAAGCAAAGGAAGAACAAGTAAAGGGAAGGAATGGAAATGTCAAGCAAGGAAGAGCGAGATCAAGCAACTTCAACACGAATACTAGCAGGTAACATATTGCATGTGCGATTTCCTAGCTGGTTTGGAAATGCATGGCTTATGCATGTTGACATTTGGTTCTCTTGCTAGAAGTGGCATGGTTTTGTCGTGTTTTGACATTTGTTTGCAGCCTTTCTGTTCCTTTTTTTGGATATAAATTGTGTGGTGGGATTAAACTTGGTTTTGAGCTTGGAATTTCCAGATGGGTTTTAGAATATTTGGTGGAGGTGGTCTCAGGAAATTCCCAAAGACCTATGAATCCCTTGACTGTTTTTGGAGGGATACACTTAAAATCATGAGGGCGGTGTCTCGGTTTAGGTCCTAGTGATCCGGTTTGGATTGCGGTAAAGCCAGAGAGACAAGGAGACAAAAAATTCCTCAAGGATAGTGATGGATTCTGGAGGCATTCCATGCTTGGTTCAGTTTTGTGATCTTGGCACCGGATTAGATGTGATCACGGTATTGTGAGGGTGGAGGTGGTTTAAACTCTAGATTCCCTTGGTTGTTTTTGGATTAGTTTATTCGTGAGATCCCATATTCATGCTCGGACTATGGCATGAGGGTGACTGGCTGAAGAGAGATTTTTCTCAACCATGTCTATGGTCGGGTGGTATGTGAAAGTCCCAAACTTGGTTGGCTCTTGCCTATGTTTAGTAAAAGATAAGTTCTCTTGATTTTTTACTTGTTAATGTGTGGCTTTAATGGTTGTTATCTTATTGTTATTTACATGGTTTTATGTTAGTTATAAGAATGGTTACACGATTGGTTCAAGTCACAGTTATTTCATGTACTTACTTGTAATTGTTAATAAAATGGATGTAAGACCTAATTAATGTCATAATAGTTCAAAGAATAGGGTAGTGATCCTTATTGTCATGTCTCATAAGAGTTTTTAATCATTCATGCTCTGTCTTATATCCTAGACATGTATATTGCATTAATGCCAACTGTTTGAAAAAATGTCAGTCACGGTTGGGGATGGTCAGGCCTAGTCCTGGAGTCATTTTTTGGTTCATTAGCCTTTTCATCATGTGTTTGATGGATTCTGGAAGCTATGAGAAATTCTACGTAGTGACTGGGAATCTCGGCTAAACAAAAGGCACAAATCCCACGGACGTAGGCACAGGTCTGAGGGAAAAATTCCCCAGACGCATGCATACCCATGATGTTGGAGCATCCAGAGCCTCCCAGACACACCCTTTCCCATATAAAGAGAGCTTCCAGGGGATTTCTTCACTAGAAATCAATGGGACCCATGGAGCAGTTAGGTGGATGATCGAGATAGCCTCTGGGGATACTATAGGAGGTACAAGAGGTATGTGTTATGGGTTTCCGTTGATTCCACTTCCTTAAAGTCCCAAAGGTGGTTGAGTCTTGTCATAGCTGCCCCTCATCTCATGTTTACCTCGTTTGGCCAGTTACTTGGGTAGATGTGAGGGGGGGTTTCATTACAATGAGAAGATAAAACATGAGCTACATGAAAACAACTACAAGTACAAATAAATAGTAGATTTAAGAAGAAGAGATGTAAACTTTGAGATAGGGGACATGGTCTTAGCCCACTTGAGAAATGAGAGATTCCCAAGAGGAGAATATAAAAAACTCAAGATCAAGAAAATAAGACCTTGCAAAATACTCGAAAAAGTTTTTGTAAATAGTTTTTAATTGGAGCTACCTATGGGCATAGGTATCTTGCGTATTTTCAATGTGGATTATTTGTATCACTATCAAGTTGGTGATGAAGGTGCATCTAAAAAAATGAGGCTCATGGAGAAGTTGGTGAACAAAGCTGGATGAAGCAGATTCCTATGGCAGATGGTTTAGAGGCTGAAAGAATTTTGGACACCAGAGTTGCAAAACACGCCAAGGGGAAAGAGTATCTGGAGTTTTTGGTGAAGTGGAAGGACCGTATGATGGAGGATTCTACATGGATGAGTGTTGAATCTCTAAAATAAAGTAGGTTGTTTTGTAGAGGGTCTTATTAGCAAGAGCTCATGAATTCTTCCTTCTTGGGTAGTCTGATTAAGGAGCATTAGACGAGCTCGAAATGAAGAAATAGAGTAGAGATTAACAATGTGGTGGACTGGCCACATGTTAATGCTAGTAAATACTTTTTTTTTCTTGTTATAATTTTGAATATTTAATGCAAGTGTGGGATTGGAATAAGTCGAAGAGTCTATAAATTTATGGGCTATTTATCATTAAATAATTAGCTCACAAAGTGTCTTTTTGACTTCCCTCATTTGGAGAGAAGAAGAAACAAGTAATATTTTGAAGTTGTGAATAAAAGAGGCATCGAATAGGAGGAGGAGCATATCTTCTCCTGCCTTCAAGTATGTATGTTAATGACGCAACAACACAGCTGAAAGTGACCCTGAGGAGGGACGGTCAACCGTCATTGTGGCTCTGTCAGCTTTCGCTTGTTTGAACCCGTTCTTTCTCCTGGTATTCTACTTTCTCTTTTATTGAAGTTTATTTATCAAATTCGTGGAATTTGATAATTAAACGTTATAAAACAATATTGAGCTTTAAATTATACTCCCGAAATTTATATTATGCCACCAACCTTATAGCCAATGTTTATACCTTTCGAAACTTTGTATTAATACTCCACGCGTTTAAACAAATAGCATATTTCACGTCGCAAATCCCTTGATCGCACCATCGCAATATACCCCAATGAGCCCATCGCAATTAATTGCGATGCAATCAATCGCACAACTCCGATCGCATGTCCTGTCACTTGCGATGCGATCAGTCGCACAAACTCCAATCGCACAAACCTCCAATCGTACAAACCTCCGATTGCGATTTATGTGGTTTTGAACAGTGATTCACCAAAGGTTGAGACGCGTTATTCTATTCCTAGGTTCTTTAACTCTGGTCAGGATTTCAATGGTAAACAATTTTATCTCATTATGAAGCGGGAATTCTACAATGAAACGAAATTCACAACGACGGCCTTTCTACACAGACCTCGCCTGCGGTTGGGAGTTAATTCATAGGGTTGCTCGAATAAATCGTGAGAAACAATAGATAGAGATAAGTGGAATTCATGCAGGAGTTCAATTATTCATGCACAGAGTTCATCACTTCGCAATTAAACAATCTCTTCACACTTAAGGATGCGAACTACTCTATGGTGAATGCGCACAGAAACTATTTAATTGGAAGCAAATGTGAACAAATTTTATTGCAGAATCTCTCTTCTCCCTCCTCTGCTTATCCGAGGGATTACAATTTATATACAGAACATATGACTCTTTGGTTCCTCTGAGAGGACCGTTCAGGAAAATCAAACGCCTAAGTACAATTATTCAATTTACAGAACTGTTCGACTTCTACAACTCTATCTGCTCTAATAATACAATCAGCTAAGGTATTGACACCTAGCTGTAACAATTCAAATGCTTTCAAACCCTCCTAGTCACAACATGTGGAAAAAACCTCCTACATTGCTGGCTAGTGTCTAATGCTCCCGCATCAGAATCCCGAGGGAAATCTTCTTCATGGGCTCCTGTCCATGAGCTCTTCCACTGATCTGCCTATCTTCTACAACATTCCTTTAGTCATCCAAGTGGCATCTTCCTCTGGCTTATCCTTCCATTTGATCAAGTACTGAATGTACTCTTGTCCTCTGGTCCTTCTGAATGGTCTTTTACCCAATATCTTCTCTGGTTGCAATGGTTGTGCTGGAGGTAGCTGCTCTTTCCACTCAATCTGTTCCTTGTCTGCTGATCCTTCTTCTGCACCATCATCCTCATACTTGTACAAATCTGCAACATTAAAAATGGGAGATATTCCAACATCAGGTGGCAATTCAATCTCATAAGAATTTGCAGAAAACTTCCTAAGTATCTTGCATGGCCTAATCTTTTTGAACTTCAATTTGTTATACTGCTTCTTTGGGAATCTCTCCTTTCTCAAGTGTGCCAAAACCAGATCTCTTACTTCGAAATGAACTTCTTTTCTGCTCAAGTCTGCTCTGGTTTTATATTTGATGCTGCTGCCTTGTAGCTGCTATTTCACTTGTTCATGTATGGCCTGGATCTCTGAAGCAAATTCTTCACCATCTGCACTCCTTAGCTCTGCTCTTCCCAGATTCCTTAACTCAGATATTACTTTGGGGTGCATTCCATAAAAAATATGAAATGGACTCTGCCCTGTGCTCCTTTTTGGTGAGTCATTGTATGCATATTCTGCCCGGGGAAAAATATGATCCCACTACTTGGGACGCTCTCCTGCAAGACTTCTCAACAAATTTACTAGACTCCTATTCACTACCTCAGTTTGTCCATCAGTCTGGGGATGATAAGATAAGCTGAAACTTAGTTGGGTGCCAATTTTCTTCCACAGTGTCCTCCAAAAGTGCCCCACAAATCTGGCGTCTCTGTCTAAAACAATGCTCCTGGGTAAACCATGCAATCTAATAACTTCTTTGAAAAAAAAGTTAGCAACATGGGTGGCATCACTAGTTTTATAACATGGAATAAAATGTGCCATTTTGGAGAATCTGTCCACCACAACAAAGACTGCATCATTCCCTCTCTGGGTCTTGGGAAATCCTAGAACGAAATCCATACTCACCATGTCCCAAGGCCTGTCTGGAATAGGCAAGGGAGTGTACAATCCTGCATTCTAGCTCCTTCCTTTAGCATATTGGCAAATTTTTCAATTCTTCACAAACTTGTCTACTTCTGCTCTCATCTTGGGCCAGAAATAAAAGTGACTCAGCTGTTCATAAGTCTTATCAGTACCAAAGTGTCCAGCAAGTCCACCACTATGCTTCTCTTTGATCAAATTTTCCCTCATGGAACATTTTGGTACACACAGTTGGCTTCTTCTGAATAGTAAGTCCTCCTGCAAGAAGTAATCCAGCCACTGGCTTCTATCTATTAAAACAGGGTTACTACATGCCTCAAATGCTTCTTTAAAATTAGGATCTGTTTTATACAATTCTTTGAGAAAATCAAATCCTACAACTTCAAAATTATTTTCCTGAACAAGCAAGTGTCTCCTACTCAAAGCATCAGCTACTTTATTGTCTTGACCACTTATATGTTTCAAAAAAAAATTAAAACCTTGGAGATATTCAACCCATTTAGCATGCTTATGTTTCAAATTGGGCTGCTGTACAATATACTACAAAGTGTGATTGTCAGAATATAATACAAATTCCCTGGACATGAAATAATGTCTCCACTTCTTCAGTTCCTGAACAATTGCATAGAATTCCTTCTCATAAGAGGAATACTTTCTTCTGGTATAATTCAAATTTTCACTGAAAGAGGCTACAGGTCTATCATCTTGACTCAACACAACTCCAATGGCTTCCCCTCTGGCATTACATTTTATGGTTTAGTAAAATCAGGCAGAATCAAAACAGGCCTCTCTGTTATCTTTTGCTTCAATAGTTTAAAACTTCTTTCTGCTTCAGCAGTCCACTTAAATGGATATTTGCTCTTCTTTATGGTCTCAATTATGGATGCATTAATCTTACTGAAGTTTCTTATAAACATTCTGTAGAAACTGGCAAGTCCATGGAAACTTCTTACCTCAAAGACATTCCTGGGTGAAGGCCACACCACAATTGCCTTAACCTTTTCTGGGTCCATCTTCAATCCTTCTGCAGAAACAACAAAACCCAAATACACCAAGTCTTCCTTCATGAATAAGCATTTCTTCAAATTTATCAGCAGTTTCTCTTGGTGCAGCTTCTTCAAGACATGATTAGGATGCCTTAAATGTTCTTCTTTAGTTCTGCTGAAAACTAATATATCATCTAAATATACTATCACAAATTTCCCAATAAATTCTTTCAATACTTCATTCATAAGTCTCATAAAATTGCTTGGTGCATTTGACAACCCAAAAGGCATTACCATCCATTCATACAGTCCTTCATTTGTTTTAAAGGAAGTTTTCCACTCATCACCCTCTCTTATTCTAATCTGATGGTATCCACTCTTCAAATCTATCTTTGAGAAACATTTAGCACCACTCAAAAAATCCATTAAATCTTCAATTCTGGGCAAAGGAAATCTGTACCTAATTTTGATCTTATTAATTTCTCTGGAATTAGTACACATCCTCCAGCCTCCATCCTTCTTTGGGCTCAAAACTGCTGGTACTTCACAGGGACTCAGACTTTCTCTGATCAGTCCTTTGTCCACTAACTCCTGCACTTGTCTCCTGATTTCCTCATTTTCCTTGGGAGTCATTCTATAGGCTGCCTTATTTGGCAGATTTGAACCAGGGATAAAATCTATCTGATGGCTGATCTTTCTCACAGGTGGCAGCTCATCAGGTAAATCATCCACAACAATGTCACAGTAATTGTCTAACATCTCTTGTATCTCTACTGGTAAATCAGAAATCTTCGTAGAAGTAAGAACTACATTAGGTTTGCAAACTAAAGCAAATCTTACCTCTTCTTCTTCTATCTGCTACAGATATTCCTTCCCGCTCAGCAACAAGGTCTTTGGATCAATCACTCTACTGGACGGCTCTCCTTCTTCCATGGGTATCAATGTATGATGTACCCCATCCTTGGAGAACTTGTAAGTGTTCTTCTTGCCATCATGCACTGCTGCTCTGTCAAATTGCCAAGGTCTACCCAGCAATATATGACACACATCCATGGGCATTACATCACACAAAACTTTGTCCTTGTATTTGCCCATTTGCAGCTCTATCTCACACTGTTCTTTTACAACCAGCTGGTGCCCTTTATGCAGCCAGGACACCCTGTAGGGAGTTGGATGCTCCCTTGTCTTCAAATTCAACTTCTCTATCACCTCAGTGGAAACCATATTTTCTGTGCTGCCACTATCAATGACTGGCTGGCAGCATTTCCCTTGGACTTTGCAGATGCTCCTAAACAAAGCCTTCCTTTGTGCAGGCTCAGTGAATTCTTTAGCTTGCTTCAACAGGACCTTATTTAGCACCAAGGATTCTCCCATCTTTGGAAGAATTTCTTCTTCAATTTCTGCCTCTTCTCCAGCCTGGGCAACAATAGCATTTCTTAGACTAGCACCCACATTCTCTGGACACTCATAGTGCTCATGTCCCACCTGCTGACATCTATAACACCTCAATTCTCGACCTCTGCCTCTGTCTCCTCTTCCTCTTCCTCTATAAGAACCCCTTCTACCCCTTTCATCATCCTCTATAGATGCATTCTGAGGTGAGCTACTGTCAGCTCCATTCCTGGGTGTAGGCTTTCCTCTACCACCTTGACTTCCCTTCCCACGGAAAGTACCTCTCTTCTTGGCAGACTGTTTTCTCAGGAGTTTCTCCTCTGCTTTCAAGGCCATCTGATAGGCCTCTTCCACTGTCTTAGGAGATAGAAGACCAATATCATCTTGGATCTCTAGCTTGAGACCATTCACATATCTGGCAGTCTTCTCTGGTGTGTCTTGAAATTTCCCAACTCTTATGCTTACTCTGTAGAATTCCTCTGTGTATTCCTTTACTGTCAGCAACCTCTGTCTCAGGTTCTGCATCTGTCTATACAATTTCAGCTGGTAATCACTGGGCAGGAATTTTCCTTTTAGTTTAGCCATCATTTTGGTCCAGCTTTTAATAGGTTGCTTGCCAACTCTCCTCCTTTCATCCTGCACTCCATCCCACAAAAGTGCAGCATGTCCTTTCATCTTTGTCACTACAAACTTGACCTTTTTATCTTTGCTTATTTATTCATAATCGAAGCACTTGTTCAATTCATTTATCCAGTCCACCAGCTCCTCTGGTTTCAGTCCCCCTGCATAGCTTGACACTTCAATTCTGGGCTTAACTGCAGACCCCAGAACAGTTCTAAGGAGCCTCATGTCAGGAGGAATTTCAACATTTTCTTCAGCTTCTTCTACCTCAGGTTCACTGGTGTCTTCAGGATCTCCGGTCTGTCTTCGCTCCACAGCATCCATCCTGGCCTCAACCCCCTGCAACATCTCCAACATCTCTGCGTTGGCTACAGGTCTCCTTCTGCCAGCACCTCTACCAACTCGGATTGCCATGTCAGAAAAACAACTTTAAGCTTGGCTCTGATACCACAAATGATGCAACAACACAACTAAAAGTCACCCTGAGGAGGGATGGTCAACCGTCGTCGTGGCTCTGTCAGCTTTCGCTTGTTTGACCCCGTTCTTTCTCCTGGTATTCTACTTTCTCTTTTATTGAAGTTTATTTATCAAATTTGTGGAATTTTATAACTAAACGTTATAAAAAAATATTGAGCTTTAAATTATACTCCCGAACTTTATATTATGCCGCAAACCTTATAGCCAACGTTTATACCTTTCGAAAATTTGTATTAATACTCCACGCATTTAAACAAATAGCATATTTCGAGTCACAAATCCTTTGATCGCACCATCGCAATATACCCCAATGAGCCCATCGCAATTAATTGCGATGCGATTAATCGCACAACTCCGATCGCATGTCTTACCACTTGCGATGCGATCAATCGCACAAACCTCTGATTGCGATTTATGTGGTTTTGAACAGTGATTCACCAAAGTTTGAGTCGCATTATTATATTCCTAGGTTCTTTAACTCTGGTCAGGATTTCAATGGTAAACAAATTTATCTCATTATGAAGCGGGAATTCTACAATGAAACGGAATTCACAACGACGACCTTTCTACACATACCTCGCCTGCGGTTGGGAGTTAATTCATAGGGTTGCTCGAATAAATCGTGAGAAACAATAGACATAGATAAGTGGAATTCATGCAGGAGTTCAATTATTCATGCACAGAGTTCATCACTTCGCAATTAAACAATCTCTTCACACTTAAGGATGCGAACTACTCTATGGTGAATGCGCACAGAAACTATTTAATTGGAAGCAACTGTGAACAAATTTTATTGCAGAATCTCTCTTCTCCCTCCTCCTCTGCTTATCCGAGGGATTACAATTTATATACAGAACATATGACTCTTCGGTTCCTCTGAGAGGACCGTTCATGAAAATCAAACACCTAAGTACAATTATTCAATTTACAGAATTGTTCGACTTCTACAACTCTATCTACTCTAATAATACAATCAGCTAAGGTATTGACACCTAGCTGTAACAATTCAAATGCTTTCAAACCCTCCTAGCCACAACATGTGGACAAAACCTCCTACATTGCTGGCTAGTGTCTAATGCTCCTGCATCAGTTAAGGTGAATGAAATAAATTTTCTGAAACTATGTATTATTCATAAATATGTGTTTTTTCTCTCCTCTGGTTCCAATCGAACTATGGGTACATTTAATTGATTTTTAGAATTTGTTGTAACCATTTCGGAATTGTTATATGCCTATCAAAATTCCACTTGGAATTGATGTTATCTATGCAAGTTCCATTCACTGTAACCTTCAAACTATTTTGCAGTGCTTATTTTTTTTGTAGGAAGTGACTCATTCCTTTGATTGGAACTCAAGCCATTAACTTGAGTGAGGGAGAATCCTTGACAAGGAGAGGCAGAAAGAGAACATTCCCTGAGTTGGGAGATGAGAATGTATGCTGGTTGTTGTCTTGTAGGACTACAACTATATCATAATGAATAAATTCAAATTCTACAGTATAGTCATGTTGTGCAGCAATGTGAATTTCCCAAATAAGTGTGCTGATTTTGTCTGGAAAATCACTATTACACATCCATGTGGAACGAGGCATATAATTAAAAAAAAACAACTTAAACCAAGGACTCCACCAATTCACAACACTATCTACCTGTGTGGCATAAAATATGACTATGACATAACCATGAATCCTGGCCTTCTGATGAATGGTAAAATAATTTTCCCAGGTCTAGTCTGTATTTTGGATAAAACCAAAATAAACATGAATGGGTTCTCAGGAGAATGCATAAAAGACTCTCCATGGCCTATTTCTATATGGTAATTCTATACCATATGCTAACATGCAATCTTCTGAATCAAACCACTTTTGTAATACTATTTGCAATATTTCTACAGGTAATGACCTGACTCTAATGACAAAACAATCCCAATAAAACTCATATTTACACCTACTACAGACTAATACTGGACTTGACTGAACACAATTGTGACTGCAACTGGTTGAAGCTTCATTCTGATGTAGAGGTCTGAACATTTTGATTTCTTTGACATATGAAGCTCCTTCTCTGGTTAGCATGTCTGCTAGATAGTTTTCTGCTCCAGATTTATAAACAATATCAAAGTCTAATCCTTCAAACCAAAGTGCCCATCTCAACATCCTTGTGTTTCCTTTCTCAAGCAGCCTTTTATTAGCCAATATACCCTTCATGTGCTTGAGGTCTATTCTGACAAGGAATTTGACACTTTTTAGGAACAAATGAAACCTTTTGATTCCTCTTTTTACTGCAAGAATTTCTTTGTGGGAAGAGGGATACTTGGTTTCTGTGTCATCAAAGGATCCTGAAGCATAAGCACAAACAAGTTCTTTTCTGCCATGCTTCTATAGTAAGACTGCTGCCCAAGTATGATCTGATGCATCTGTTTCAAGAATAAAAGGCAGATTAGTGTCTGGAAGTCTTAGATTTGGAAATTCCTGAATTTTACTCTTGATATTTTTCACTGCTACTGTCATCTTCTGATTCCATTCAACTTTCTGTTTCTTCAATCTTTGTTGCAAAATCTTAGTGTCATTAGATTGCTTTTCATAAAACTGTCTGATATAGTTCAAGCAACCTAAAAATCTCTGAAGGGTTATGACATCTGGGATAACATCTGGAAACTTAAGGAGATTTTTAAGGACATGAGACTGAAGTTGAATACGTCCTTGCTAAATATGCAGTCCTAAGTAGTCAATCCTGATTTTTCCAATTTGAAACTTTTCTTCTGAATCTGAAAGAACTAAACAATGTTTTTACATAAGATTGTAAAACTTCTCTAAATGCAATTTATGAGTATTTACATCTTTGCTAAACACAAGAAGGTCATAAATATATACTACTATGTACTCCTCCTACGCAAAAATATCTTCCATGCATTTCTGAAATTCTGATGGGGCATTTTTCAAACAAAATGGCATGAAAGTCCATTGAAACTAACCATGAGGAACTGTAAAGGCAGTTTTAAATCTGTCTTCTTGGTTAATGCCTATTTGCCAAAATCCACTTTTAAGATCAAACTTACTAAACACATTTGCATTTGCAATTTTAGCAAGTAATATTTCTTTGTTTGGAAGAGGATACCTGATTGGAATAAGAGCTTCATTTAAAGCTTTATAATTGATGACTAACCTTTTATTTCCTCTCTTCTGTTCACTGTGCTTATTGAAATAAAATGCTGGACATGCCCATGGGCTTTTGCAAGTTTCAATAAGCTTTTGCTCCAAAAGTTGAGCAATCTCCTTCCTGCACATTTCTTGTTCTTTAGGACTCATGTGGTTAGCACTTACCTTTTGAGCACAAGGAATATATCCTTCTCTTTACGGAAAAGCTACAAAATATTTCTCTCGAGTCCAAAATGCATCTGGTCTATTAGCTGTACAATCACTTCAAAGTTTTTCAGAGATTTCATGAAGTGTCTTTTGACCATGTAGGGATGCATTTTTAATTATCTTTTGGATATTTGAAAGATCTTGTAGACTGTTTTGGAGATGATCTTCTTCACTGGGCTGAACGTTCACCTGATAATCACTTTTGGCTGGGAGTGTAATTGGACCTTCACAAGTAGTAAAAATAACTGATTCTTTTGCAAAAGTTACTGGGAGAAATATTTTGAGGAAATCTTGACCTAATAACACATCAGATCCTGTGTCATAACTGTACAAGGTGACATATGCAAGAATATCACCTAATTATACTAGAAAGTCAGGGGCTATATGATTTATCTCCATTAGCTTTTTATTAACAGCTCTAAAAGCAAGCTTTGTAGGCTGCCAGTAATATGCTGGGATGGATCCATACTTGCAGCAATTTCTCATAGCACCTGAATCTATCTGAGCATCAAGAGTGTATTCCTTGATTTTTGGCAATTTAATCTTTAAAGGAATAACTACTCTGTCTCCAATGCCTAAAATATTTACCAAATCAACATCTTTTGATTTCATAGGCATTTTTTCCTCTGAAACTTCTTTCAACAAAAGCTTTGACAAATTTGAATTGCAATCATCATATTCAATAAGGAAATATTGCAGTCTAGAAGACAACTGAATCATTTCATTTCGGGTATGCTGTATTGATGATTCTATCTTTCCAATTTCTTTCTTAAGAGTATTGATTTCTTCCATACCTGATTCATAAGGATTCTGTGAAATCTTCAATGGTTGGAACATTGAATCAAACTCTTTCTGAATAAATTATTCATCTTTGAAAACATCTTTATTTCTTCTTGAAGGCAGTTGTTTCTCTAATCCTTCAAGTTTCTCTAAAAATCTTCTTTTCACTGTAAGCTGTGATGGTTCAATCTGAGAGAGTTGTTTTCTGACTTCATCAATTTTATCCTGCAATGTATTTGAAGCACCAAAATGAAACATCTTGATATCAGCAATAAAAGTTTCATCAGAATCAGAGGAACCAGAATTTAAACTTATTCTTCTGATGTCAGGTAAATCAGAATCATCTAAGGATTCTGAGCTGCTTGATATTTAAAAGTATTCTCCATCAGAGTGTGATATTAAATCCCAATCATGAGGATTATGGACATTGGAGAATATGTCTACCACTTTCATCTGTTTCTTATTCTTCTTCTCTTTGCAGTTATTTGCATAATGAACTTCTTTTCCACATATGAAGCAAGTAACTTTCTTAGAAGTTTTTTCTCTTTTCCTGAATATCATCCTCCTGCTCTTGGATTTATACTTTGGATAATAAGTTTTTTTCTTGTAAAAATATTTATTAGTTTTACAAGAGCAATACTTCTTGGAAAATTTTTTTCTGAATCTTATTATGACATCCAAAGTCATAAGTTTATGCAAAATTGTTACATAAATTTGTGCTAAAATGCATTTGTTTCTTGAAATTATTCTTTGCTTTTTCTGCAGCACATTATTTTTGCAAAATAGTAACAATCATCTGTTGAAGGGCAGTAAAAGACATATCTTCAATCTTGAGTTTATTTAATTGTATATATTGATCAATCAGATTTGGAGTCTTTCCTGGCATAGAAGCAATATAATATCTCAAATATGCAACATTGTGTGGATCAGTTGCTTGATATAACAACTTTTGCATAACACAATAATAATCATGAAGATCTTCTATGTTGCAAAGTCTTTGAGACAAAAATAGCTGAGAATGATGGTAAAATCTTGTATCTTTTTAACTAGATGCATACTTATATTCTCAAATGGCTGGTAATATGAATGGATATGAATTCATTTATGAAAAACCCGAAGATAAGAAATTAGCTAGATAAAAGAGATGGCCTTTTTTGAACAAATATTTGAACAAGTCTAGTGAAGAAAAGATTTATGATGAAAAAGTTCTTGTTCAAGAGTTTGAGGCACAACCGAATTGGACATTGCTAGAGATTGAAGTTAATAAGCTATATAGTCTTCCATTATTTCAGTTTAAAGCTGCTCAGTTGTTTAGATTCACTTCTACAAATATTCCTATTTCTACTAGTCAGAAAGTTTATCAATTTCCCTTGATTAACAGAGAAGATATTGAATGGGGATTAGAACATGGGTAGAAATACATACATATCGGGATGATATAGTTTGGAATCAATCCTCTTGTTAGAATAGGATTAAATACTTCATGCCTAACTTGTGTTTTAGATTCCAGAATGAATGATTTTTATGATGCCCTGTTAGGAGGTATCCAAAGTCCTATTAATAATGGTCCAGTCTGGTCATCAGTAATTCCCCGTTATCAAGTTTCCTTGAATGATCCCTAAATTAATGATTTCTTGAATGCTTATATATAATTCAATGGTTTTGATGTTGCTCCTCAGAATTTAATTGCACAAATACATTCTTCAGTTTGTCTGAGATTTGCATCAACCACTATGCCACCTCTAAATCCTAATCTAAATAAAAGAGCTTTAAAAGAAGGTATGATAGTTGGTCTAGGAAACACTGTTCCCCTTCAGGTTGGATTTGCTGAATGTTCACTTCCAGAGGAGTGGAATAGTACATATGTTCCATTATCTCAAAAATATCCTCAGTTGAAAGCTACAAAAGAACCTCATCAGTTATCTTTGGTAAAACATTCTGATGGGTCTTTAGGACTTAAGTTCACAAGTCCTAGTCTATCTAGATCCATGTCATCATTAGACAACTCTTCTTTTAGAACAGTTAGAGGTAAAACCTCACTTTCGCCTATCTATCCTGTTCAACCAAGAGTGACTACTAGAAGATCTTTATCTTCTAGATTGGATGATTGTCAGTTTTGTATCTCAAAGCCCTCATCTTCTACTACCTCAACATTTCAGATTGAGAACTCTTCTAATCATAATGGACAACATAAAGATTGCCAGGAATGTGTTAAGTCATTATTGCCTGAGATAAAGAGTTTTACACTTCCAAGAGCTCAAAGTGAAATATCTGCTAAAATAAATGAAAGGCATCTAGAACCTGGTAGTTCTAGAAGAACATTTAAGAATGGTACATTGAAGTCATATTTTCAATGGATTCAAATGAGGAACTTGACTGATCCATAACATAGTGAAACAGAGAAGATGCAGAACTTTACAAAATATCAGATAGTTTGTATGTTATAGAACATTGATGATATAGCCAAAGATGTGCTTAAAATCAAAGAACATATTAAAAAGCTACACACGGGCTATAATGAAATCCCTGGGAGTCAAAATGAGCATAAACAGTCATTAAATGATATACAGTCTAATGTGGGGATAATCTCTAAATCCCTAGATCATTTACAAAACGCCATTTTGAAGTCTCAATCACCTCCTAGGTACAGAGAAATTGATTTTTCTAGTTCAAAGTTTTCCACTACAAAAAGCTCTAATAAACCACAAGATGGTATTAGAAGCTTACTTTTCAAAGGAATTGAAAATGTTAGTACTCCTGAATTTGAAAAGATCAGTAAAGGAATACTTTTGGCTAGAGAGAAAACATATTTGATGAAACAAAGGTTAAAAGGATACCCTTCTGTTGAGAGTTTAAGATTACCAAAGAATTATGTTTTTTTTTTCTATGTAAGCTTAATCTATTAATCAGAAAAAATATGTACAACAGGTCTCAACCATAGCCATGTCCGATTTGGAGACATTTTGAAAAAAAGATCATTGTTGAGCACTGCCCTCCTCGAGAGAAACCAGTGCTGAGTGTTTTCCAGAAAAATCCCACGCAGAGGAAGCCGATAGTTCTAATTATATATGTCATATTTAACAGATCCCAAAACCAAAACATGAACATTATAACAAACATGAACAAACTCTAAATTACTGACAGAGACAGAGCAAAATCCAGAGAAGGAGGGAGGTGCTACTCGTCAGGTGCTTCTTCAACGACCCTGCACCAGAGTTCATCCGGTTCTCCTTCTTCCGTGTACAGGTCCTCAGTAGAATGAATCACCTTCCTAATAGTAGAAGGAGCCTTCACCGCGCTCGCTTGATTTCCATTTCTCAGCTGCTTTCTATCACTCCCAATTTCCCGGTTTTCATTGAGTTGCTCTCCCTGTGCTTGACTAGTGTCATTTTTCATCTCAAGCGGCTGCGAGTTAGGCTGAACAGCCTTGCCTATGCTGGCGCCGTCCTGGTCATATTTAACCGCCACGTCCTGCAACTTCAGGCAGGCAGCACTTTGCCTCGGAGCCTAAGCGTCTGCATTGCTTCCATCCTTCTGTCCAGAACTAGGAACCATGTCCTGAGGTGTTTCCCAAAAGGAAATCGTGACGGAGGCAGTGACTATAGGACAATTTAGAGAGCTTTTGAAAGAGTAATGCATAGTTTGGGAGTGAACCGAAGGATGCAGAGGAGTTGGGGAGCGAAAGCTTCACCCAGAACGATGAAGACGACCCCTATTTTCTCTGGAAGTGCTATCAAAATTTGGGGAAGTCGCAGCAGAGGTGCTGGAGGAGGTGGGGGAGCACCTCGTCTGGTGCCTGGAGGAACCTCATCTGCACCTCATTCGGTGTCTAAGACGTGGCATGTCCTCAGTCAAGTTTGCAGATTGAGGGTGCGAGAGCAGGGCAGGAGACAGGGGCGACTGCGAAGGCCAATTCACCGTGGCCAGCATGCAAGAGCCAGAAATGGAGTAGTGGAAACTATCACTAAGCTCCAAGCAGCAATTGAGCTTAGTTCTTTTGCCCGTAATAGTTCGATCCGAAGAGAGCCGAGTATCGGGGGTGCAACAACTCTTTACAGGCCTGGGAATTCTGCTAGAGCTATGATAGCTCTCCATCCGTTTACCACAAAACCCCGTGCTACTGTAAATCCTTGGCATTAAACCATCATATATATGAGCAAATGACATGGCCAGGTTGCAGCGTGTGGAGTGGTCTCGAAGTTCGGAGGCCTGGTTGTGATGTGCGCCGGGTAGTAAATCCATTAATCTCTGATCTCTTCTGTAGATATGCCGAAGGACCGTTTCAAGGCAGGTTGGCATATGTCTGCCCATAATGCCTCCTGACCATCCCATCACCTTAATGCTCTTCAGAACCACCCGCATCTGGGATACCAAAGAATTATGTTAGTCTTAAGACTCTGTTTGAAAATGGCCAACCATCTGCTCCTCATATATTAGCCATGTCTGGAGTTACTTCTAAGCCATCTGCAGAACAAACACAAGGAGAGTCTAGTACAAAAGGGAAAGGACATGAATCTTTTTACTTTACTCATAAAGCAAGAAAAAATACTAATGAAACATCAGCACATGATGCAGTAGCATCTAGTCCTTTCTCTCGATACAAAGATCAGTTGGAGACAGTAAATGTCAGATTTGATAATCCTAATACAAAAGGATTCGGTAATAATTTATTGGTAAATATTGATTATTTACCATATGATGAAGTTATTTCTGTTTTTCATAATTTACATGCATGGGCACTTCAAAGAAAAGTAGAGACAAAAGCAGATTGGTCAGATATTGTTACTCAGATTATTTGTTCTTTTACTGGAATTTTAAAACAATGGTGGGAAAAATTGCAAGAAACATATAAGGATCAAATAGTTGAACATGGTGAAGATCCATTAAAAGCACTATATGATGCTTTGAAACATGATTTTATAGGGCTTGTTCCAGAAGAATCTGCCCATCATTCTCAGCTATTTTTGTCTCAAAGACTTTGCAACATAGATTATCTTCATGATTATTATTGTGTTATGCAAAAGTTGCTATATCAAGCAACAAATCCACACAATGTTGCATATTTGAGATACTATATTGCTTCTATGCCAGGAAAGATTCCAGATCTGATTGATCAATATATACAATTAAATAAACTCAAGATTGAAGATATGTCTTTTGATGCCCTTCAACAGATGATTGTTATTGTTTTGCAAAAAGAATGTGCTGTAGAAAAAACAAAGAAGAATTTCAAGAAACAAATGCATTTCAGCACAAAGTTATGTAACAATTTTGTAGAAACTTATGACTTTGGATGTCATAATAAGCTTCAGAAAAAAGTTTCCAAGAAGTAAGCTCTTGTAAAACTGATAAATCTTTTTACAAGAAAAAATCTTATTATCCAAAGTATAAATCCAAGAGCAGGAGGATGATATTCAGGAAAAGAGAAAAACCTTCTAAGAAATTTACTTGCTTCATATGTGGAAAAGAAGGTCATTGTGCAAATAACTGAAAAGATAATAAGAATAAGAAACAGATGAAAGTGGTAAACATATTCTCCAATGTACAGAATCCTCATGATTGGGATTTAATATCACACTCTGATGGATAATACTTTGAAATATCAAGCAGCTTAGAATCCTCAGATGGTTCTGATTTACCTGACATCAGAAGAATAAGTTTAAATTCTGATTCCTCTGATTCTGATGAAACTTTTATTGCTGATATCAAGATGTTTCATTTTGGTGCTTCAAATACATTGCAGGATAAAATTTATGAAGTCAGAAAACAACTCTCTCAGATTGAACCATCACAGCTTAGAGTGAAAAGAAGATTGTTAGAGAAACTTGAAGGATTAGAGAAACAACTGCCTTCAAGAAGAAATAAAGATGTTTTCAAAGATGAAGAATTTATTCAGAAAGAGTTTGATTCAATGTTCCAACCACTGAAGATTTCAGAGAATCCTTATTAATCAGGTATGGAATAAATCAATACTCTTAAGAAAGAAATTGGAAGGATAGAATCATCAATACAACATACCCGAAATGAAATGATCCAGTTGTCTTCTAGACCGCAATATTTACTTGCTGAATATGATGATTGCAATTCAAAGTTGTCAAAGCTTTTGTTGAAAGAAGTATCAGAAGAACAAATGCCTATGAAATCAAAAGATGTTGATTTGGTAAATATTTTAGGCATTGGAGACAGAGTAGTTATTTCTTTAAAGATTAAATTGCCAAAAATCAAGGAATACACTCTTGACACTCAGATAGCTTCAGGTGCTATGAGAAGTTGCTGTAAGTATGGAGCCATCCTAGCATATTACTGGCAGCCTACAAAGCTTGCTTTTAAAGCTGTTAATAAAGAGCTAATGGAGATAAATCATATAGCCCCTGACTTTCCAGTATACTTAGGTGATATTCTTGCATATGTCACCTTGTACAGTTATGACATAGGATCTGATGTGTTATTAGGTCAAGATTTCCTCAAAATATTTCTCCCAGTAACTTTTGCAAAATAATCAGTTATTTTGACTACTTGTGAAGGTCCAATTACACTCCCAGCCAAAAGTGATTATCATGTGAACGTTCAGCCCAGTGAAGAAGATCATCTCCAAAACAGTCTGCAAGATCTTTCAAAGATCCAAAAGATAATTAAAAATGCATCCCTACATGGTCAAAAGACACTTCATGAAATCTCTGAAAATCTCCGAAGTGATTTTACAGCTAATATAACAGATGCATTTTGGACTAGAGAGAAATATTTTGTAGCTTTTCCGTACAGAGAAGGATATATTTCTTGTGCTCAAAAAGCAAGTGCTAACCACATGAGTCCTAAAGAACAAGAATTGTGCAGGCAGGAGATTTCTCAACTTTTGGAGCAAAAGCTTATTGAACCTTGCAAAAGCCCGTGGGCATGTCCAACATTTTATGTCAATAAGCACAGTGAACATAACAGAGGAAAGAAAAGGTTAGTCATCAATTATAAAGCTTTAAATGAAGCTCTTATGCCAATCAGGTATCCTCTTCCAAACAAAGAAATCTTACATGCTAAAATTGCAAATGCAAATGTGTTTAGTAAGTTTGATCTTAAAAGTGGATTTCGGAAAATAGGCATTAACCAAGAAGACAGATTTAAAACTGCCTTTATAGTTCCTCATGGTCAGTTTCAATGGACTATCATGCCATTTGGTTTGAAAAATGCCCCATCAGAATTTCAGAAATGCATGGAAGATATTTTCGGGTAGGAGGATTACATAATAGTATATATGGATGACCTTCTTGTGTTTAGCAGAGATATAAATACTCATAAATTTCATTTAGATAAGTTTTACAATCTTGTGTACAAACATGGTTTAGTTCTTTCAGATTCAGAAGAAAAGTTTCAAATTGGAAAAATCAGGATTGACTACTTAGGACTGCATATTGAGGAAGGACATATTCAACTTCAGTCTCATGTCCTTAAAAATCTCCTTAAGTTTCCAGATGTTATCCCAGATGTTAGAAACTTTCAGAGATTTTTAGGTTGCTTGAACTATATCAGACAATTTTATGAAAAGCAATCGAATGACACTAATATTTTGCAACAAATACTGAAGAAACAGAAAGTTGAATGGAATCAGCAGATGACAGTAGCAGTGAAAAATATCAAGAGTAAAATTCAGGAATTGCCAAATCTAAGACTTCCAGACACTAATCTGCCTTTTATTCTTGAAACAGATGCATCAGATCATACTTGGGCAGCAGTCTTACTGCAGAAGCATGGTAGAAAAGAACTTGTTTGTGATTATGCTTCAGGATCCTTTGATGACACAGAAACCAAGTATCCCTCTTCCCACAAAGAAATTATTGCAGTAAAAAGAGGAATCAAAAGGTTTCATTCGTTCCTAAAAAGTGTCAAATTCATTGTCAGAATAGACCTCAAGCACATGAAGGGTATATTGGCTAATAAAAGGCTGCTTGAGCAAGGAAACACAAGGATGTTGAGATGGGCACTTTGGTTAGAAGGATTTGACTTTGATATTGTTTATAAATCTAGAGCAGAAAACTATCTAGCAGACATGCTAACTAGAGAAGGAGCTTCAGATGTCAAAGAAATCAAAATGTTCAGACCTCTACATTAGAATGAAGCTTCAACCAGTGGTAGTCACAATTGTGTTCAGTCAAGTCCAATATTAGTCTGTAGTAGGTGTAAATATGATTTTTGTTGGGATTGTTTTGTCATTAGAGTCAGGTCATTACCTGTAGAAATATTGGAAATAGTCTTACAAAAGTGGTTTGATTCAGAAGATTACATGTTAGCATACAGTAGAGAATTACCATATAGAAATAGGCCATGGAGAGTCTTTTATGCATTGTCCCGAGAACCCATTCCTGTTTATTTTGGTTTTATCTAAAATACAGACTGGACCTAGGAAGATTATTTTTCGATTCATCAGAGGGCCAGGATTCATGGTTATGTCAGAGTCATAATTTTATGCCACACAGGTAGATAGTGCTGTGAATTGGTGGAGTCCTTGGTTTAAGTTGTTTTTGTTTAAGTATATGCCTCGTTCCACATGGATGTGTAATAGTGATTTTCCAGACACAATCAACACACTTATTTTGGAAATTCACATTGCTGCACAACATGACTATACTGTAGAATTTAAATTTATTCATTATGATATAGTTGTAGTCCTACAAAACAACAACCAGCATGATCCAACATTTAATCTGTTCATTAGCTTTCGAGGAGAAATTTCTATTGATCCAAGGCACATACCTTCAAATGTTTTCTCATTTCCCTTCTATTGTTGTTTTCGAGAGGAAGCACCTCCCTAGCTAGATGATTCACTACCAGCCGATGTAATTGCTCCTGATATCGACAGATTACTAGAGAAAAATGAAGAAGAAAGATATGATTTTGAACATGAAGAATCTGATGAAGAATGGAATAAGAGTGATTAATAATTAATGTATATGATCACTCTTTTGATATCATATACACTATTTAGTTTTCATGGGTTTATCTTGAAAATATCCACTTTGTAATTATTATGAGCGGAAGTCCTAGATTTCGGCCATCTTATCTTTAGATTTGAGTATTTTTCTTTTTAGATATTGTCGGATTCGGTCTCCATATGGCTCTGCCTTTAAGGAATGAGATAAAAATTGGTAGTACCCACTCGCCCGAATCTTTAGTTTTGAGTACATATTACTTTTACTGTTTGTCCTTTGGATAAGACTTCTTGCATGATGATCTTACCAAAAGTAGATTCTTTTTTTTCAAGTTTCCGGTAAAAGTTTTAACCAGATAACTGGCTAGGATATTATAAATACTAGCATTGTAAAGATGTATGCATCCGAAAAATTAATGAAAAGCATTTATGTGTGCGTGATTCTCTAAAATACTATTTTAAGTCTTCTTGTCTGAGTTCTTGAGATTCTGTTATTATAGATTGGTATCAGAGCCATCTGTTTCTTTGTCCTTGAGTTGGTTTTCTTATCTGGTTCTCCCATTTCATCTATATAAGAGTCTATGTATCTGTGTTGGAGTTATAAGTTGGTAGTAAGGCTTCTGTCGAAGGCGTTGGGGCGAAGGACTGGCGTGTTTTCCATCCGAGAGCACAAAATCTTATATCGTTTTAACCAGGTGCATACTTATATTCTCGAATGGCTGGTAATATGAATGGTTATGAATTCATTTATGAAAAAACCGAAGATAAGAAATTAGCTAGACAAAAGAGATGGTCTTTTTTGAACAAATATTTGAACAAGTCTAGTGAAGAAAAGCTTTATGATGAAAAAGTTCTTGTTCAAGAGTTTGAGCCACAGCCAAATTGGACATTGCCAGAGATTGAAGTTAATAAGCTATATAGTCTTCCAGTATTTCAGTTTAAAGCTTCTCAGTTGTTTAGATTCACTTCTACAAATATTCCTATTTCTACTGGTCAGAAAGTTTATCAAGTTCCCTTGATTAATGGAGAAGATATTGAATGGGGATTAGAACATGGGTATAAATACATACATATCAGGATGATACAGTTTGGAATCAATCCTCTTGTTAGACCAAGATTAAATAATTAATGCCTAACTTGTGTTTTAGATTCCAGAATGAATGATTTTCATGATGCCCTGTTAGGAGGTTTCCAATGTCCTCTTAATAATGGTCCAGTCTGGTCATCAGTAATTCCCCGTTATCAAGTTGCCTTGAATGATCCCTACATTAATGATTTATTAAATGCTTATATACAATTCAATGGTTTTGATGTTGCTCCTAAGTCTTTAATTGCACAACTACATTCTTCAGTTTGTCTGAGATTTGTGTCAACCACTATGCCACCTCTAAATCCTAAAATAAATAAAAGAGCTTTAAAAGGTGTGATAGTTGGTCCAGGAAACATTGTTCCCCTTCAGGTTGGATTTGATGAATGTTCACTTCCAAAGGAGTGGAATAGTACATATATTCCATTATCTCAAAAATATCCTCAGTTGAAAGCTACAAAAGAACCTCATAAGTTATCTTTGGTAAAACATTCTGATGGGTCTTCAGGACTTAATTTCACAAGTCCTAGCCTATCTAGATCCATGTCATCATTAGAAAACTCTTCTTTTAGAATAGCCAGAGGTAAAACCTCATTGCCGCCTATCTATCCTGTTCAACCAAGAGTGACTCCTAGAAGATATTTATCTTCTAGATTGGATGATTTTTAGTTTTGTATCTCAAAGCCCTCATCTTCTACTACCTCAACATTTCAGATTGAGAACTCTTCTGATCATAATGGCCAACATAAAGATTGCTAGGAATGTGTTAATTCATTATTTCCTGAGATAAAGAGTTTTACACTTCCAAGAGCTCAAAGTGAAATATCTGCTAAAATAAATGAAAGGCATCTAGAACCTGGTAGTTCTAGAAGAACATTTAAGAATGGTACATTGAAGTCAGATTTTCAATGGATTCAAATGAGGAACTTGACTGATCCATAACATAGTGAAACAGAGAAGATGCAGAACTTTACAAACTATCAGATAGTTTATATGTTCTAGAACATTTATGATATAGCCAAAGATGTGCTTGAAATCAAAGAACATATTAAAAAGCTACACAGGGGCTATAATGAAATCCTAGGGAGTAAAAATGAGCATAAACAGTCATTAAATGATATACAGTCTAATATGGGGATAGTCTCTAGATCCCTAGATCATTTACAAAATGCCATTTTGAAGTCTCAATCACCTCCCAGGTACAGAGAAGTTGATTTGTCTAGTTCAAATTTTTCCACTACAACAAGCACTAATCAACCACAAGATGGTATTAGAAGCTTACTTTTCAAAGGAATTGAAAATTTTAGTACTCCTGAATTTGAAAAGATCAGTAAAGGAATACTTTTGGCTAGAGAGAAAACATATTTGATGAAACAAAGGTTAAAAGGATACCCTTTTGTTGATAGTTTAAGATTACCAAAGAATTATGTTAGTCTTAAGAATCTGTTTGAAAATGGCCAACCATCTGCTCCTCATATCTTAGCCATGTCTAGAGTTACTTCTAAGCCATCTTCAGAACAAACACAAGGAGAGTCTAGTACAAAAAGGAAAGGACATAAATCTTTTTCCTTTACTCATAAAGCAAGAAAAAATACTAATGAAACATCAGCACATGATGCAGCAGCATCCAGTCCTTTCTCTAGATACAAAGATCAGTTGGAGACAGTAAATGTCAGATTTGATAATCCTAATACAAAAGGATTCGGTAATACTTTATTGGTAAATATTGATTTTTTACCATATGATGAATTCATTTCTATTTTTCATAATTTGCATGCATGGGCACTTCAAAGAAAAGCAGAGACAAAAGTAGATTGGTCAAATATTGTTACTCAGATTATTTGGTCTTTTACTCGAATTTTAAAACAATGGTGGGAAAAATTGCCAGAAATAGATAAGGATCAAATAGTTGAACATGGAGAAGATCCATTAAAAGCACTATTTGATGCTTTGAAATATGAGTTTATAGGGCTTGTTCCAGAAGAATCTGCCTATCATTCTCAGCTATTTTTGTCTCAAATACTTTGCAACATAGATTATCTTCATGATTATTATTGTGTTATGCAAAATTTGCTATATCAAGCAACTGATCCAAACAATGTTGCATATTTGAGATACTATATTGCTTCTATGCTAGGAAAGATTCCAGATCTGATTGATCAATATATACAATTAAATAAACTCAAGATTGAAGATATGTCTTTTGCTGCCCTTCAACAGATGATTGCTACTGTTTTGCAAAAAGAATGTGCTGCAGAAAAAACAAAGAAGAATTTCAAGAAACAAATGCATTTCAACACAAAGTTATGTAACAATTTTGTAGAAACTTATGACTTTGGATGTCATAATAAGATTCAGAAAAAAGTTTCCAGGAAGTAAGCTCTTGTAAAACTGATAAATATTTTTACAAGAAAAAATATTATTATCCAAAGTATAAATCCAAGAGCAGGAGGATGATATTCAGGAAAAGAGAAAAACCTTCTAAGAAAGTTACTTGCTTCATATGTGGAAAAGAAGGTCATTATGCAAATAACTGAAAAGAGAAGAAGAATAAGAAATAGATGAAAGTGGTAGACATATTCTCCAATGTCCATAATCCTCATGATTGGGATTTAATATCACACTATGATGGAGAATACTTTGAAATATCAAGCAGCTCAGAATCCTCAGATGATTCTGATTTACCTGACATCAGAAGAATAAGTGTAAATTCTGATTCCTCTGATTCTGATGAAACTTTTATTGCTCATATCAAGATGTTTCATTTTGGTGCTTCAAATACATTGTAGGATAAAATTGATGAAGTTAGAAAACAGCTCTCTCAGATTGAACCATCACAGCTTAGAGTGAAAAGAAGATTGTTAGAGAAACTTGAAGGATTAGAGAAACATCTGCCTTCAAGAAGAAATAAAGATGTTTTCAAAGATGAAGAATTTATTCAGAAAGAGTTTGATTCAATGTTCCAACCACTGAATATTTCAGAGAATCCTTATGAATCAGGTATGGAATAAATCAATACTCTTAAGCAAGAAATTGGAAAGATAGAATCATCAATACAGCATACCCGAAATGAAATGATTCAGTTGTCTTCTAGACTGCAATATTTACTTGCTGAATATGATGAATGCAATTCAAATTTGTCAAAGCTTTTGTTGAGAGAAGTTTCAGAAGAACAAATGCCTATGAAATCAAAAGATGTTGATTTGGTAAATATTTTAGGCATTGGAGACAGAGTAGTTTTTCCTTTAAAGATTAAATTGCCAAAAATCAAGGAATACACTCTTGACGCTCAGATAGATTCAGGTGCTATGAGCAGTTGCTGTAAGTATGGAGCCATCCCAGCATATTACTATCAACCTACAAAGCTTGTTTTTAGAGTTTTTAATAGAGAGATAATGGAGATAAATCATATAGCCCCTGACTTTCCAGTATACTTAGTTTATATTCTTGCATATGTCACCTTGTATAGTTATGAGACAGGATCTGATGTGTTATTAGGTCAATATTTCCTCAAAATATTTCTCCCAGTAACTTTTGCAAAAGAATCAGTTATTTTGACTACTTGTGAAGGTCTAGTTACACTCCCAGACAAAAGTGATTATCAGGTGAACGTTCAGCCCAGTGAAGAAGAGCATCTCCAAAACAGTCTGCAAGATATTTCAAAGATCCAAAAGATAATTAAAAATGCATCCCTACATGGTCAAAAGACACTTCATGAAATATCTGAAAAGCTCCGAAGTTATTGTACAGCTAATAGACTAGATGCATTTTGGACTAGAGAGAAATATTTTTTAGCTTTGCCGTACAGAGAAGGATATATTCCTTGTGCTCAAAAAGCAAGTGCTAACCACATGAGTCCTAAAGAACAAGAATTATGCAGGCAGGAGATTGCTCAACTTTTGGAGCAAAAGCTTATTGAACCTTGCAAAAGCCCGTGGGAATGTCCAACATTTTATGTGAATAAGCACAATGAACAAAAGAGAGGAAAGAAAAGGTTAGTAATAAATTATAAAGCTTTAAATGAAGCTCTTATGCCAATCAGGTATCCTCTTCCAAACAAAGAAATCTTACTTGCTAAAATTGCAAATGTAAATGTGTTTAGTAAGTTTGATCTTAAAAGTGGATTTCGGAAAATAGGCATTAACCAAGAAGACAGATTTAAAACTAACTTTACAGTTCCTCATGGTCAGTTTCAATGGACTGTCATGCCATTTGGTTTGAAAAATGCCCCATCAGAATTTCAGAAACGCATGGAAGATATTTTCGGGCAGGAGGAGCACATAATATTATATATTGATGACCTTCTTGTGTTTAGCAGAGATGTAGATACTCATAAATTTCATTTAGATAAGTTTTATAATCTTGTGTATAAACATGGTTTAGTTCTTTCAGATTCAGAAGAAAAGTTTCAAATTGGAAAAATCAGGATTGACTACTTAGGACTGCATATTGAGAAAGGACATATTCAACTTCAGTCTCATGTCCTTAAAAATCTCCTTAAGTTTCCAGATGTTATCCCAGAAGTCAAAACCCTTCAGATATTTTTAGGTTGCTTGAACTATATCAGACAATTTTATGAAAAGCAATCTAATGACACTAAGATTTTGCAACAAAGACTGAAGAAACAAAAAGTTGAATGGAATCAATAGATGACAGTAGCAGTGAAAAATATCAAGAGTAAAATTCAGGAATTGCCAAATCTAAGACTTCCAGACACTGATCTGCCTTTTATTCTTGAAACAGATGCATCCGATCATACTTGGGTAGCAGTCTTACTATAGAAGCATGGCAGAAAAGAACTTGTTTATGATTATGCTTCAATATCCTTTGATGACACAGAAACCAAGTAGCCCTGTTCCCACAAAGAAATTCTTGGAGTAAAAAGAGGAATCAAAAGGTTTCATTTGTTCCTAAAAAGTGTCAAATTCATTGTCAGAACAGACCTCAAGCACAGAAAGGTATATTGGCTAATAAAAGTTTGCTTGAGCAAGGAAACACAAGGATGTTGAGATGGGCACTTTGGTTAGAAGGATTCGACTTTGATATTGTTTATAAATATGGAGCGGAAAACTATCTAGCAGACATGCTAACTAGAGAAGGAGCTTCAGATGTCAAAGAAATCAAAATGTTCAGCCCTCTACATCAGAAAGAAGCTTCAACCAGTGGTAGTCATAATTGTGTTCAGTCAAGTCCAGTATTAGTCTGCAATAGGTGTAAATATGATTTTTGTTGGGATTGTTTTGTCATTAGAGTCAGGTCATTACTTGTAGAAATATTGAAAATATTCTTACAAAAGTGGTTTTATTCAGAATATTGCATGTTAGCATACGGTAGAGAATTACCATATAGAAATAGGCCATGGAGAGTCTTTTATGCATTGTGCCGAGAACCCATTCCTGTTTATTTTGGTTTTATCTAAAATACAGACTGGACATGGGAAGATTATTTTACCATTCATCAGAGGGCCAGGATTCATGGTTATGTCAGAGTCATATTTTATGCCACACAGGTAGATAGTGCTGTGAATTGGTGGAGTCCTTGGTTTAAGTTGTTTTTTTTTAAGTATATGCCTCGTTCCACATGGATGTGTAATAGTGATTTTCCAGACACAATCAGCACACTTATTTGGGAAATTCACATTGCTGCACAACATGAATATAGTGTAGAATTTGAATTTATTCATTATGATACAGTTGTAGTCCTATAAGACAACAACCAGCATGATTCAGCATTTAATCTGTTCATCAGCTTTTGAGGAGAAATTTCTGTTGATCCAAGGCATAGAACTTCAAATGTTTTCTCATTTCCCTTCTATTGCTGTTTCCGAGAGGAAGCACCTCCCTGGCTAGATGATTCACTACCAGTCGATGTAATTGCTCCTGATATCGACAGATTACTAGAGAAAAATGAAGAAGAAAGATATGATTTTTAACATGAAGAATTTGATGAAGAATGGAATAATAGTGATTAATAATTAATGTATATGATCACTCTTTTGATATCATATACACTGTTTAGTTTTCGCGGGTTTATCTTGAAAATATCCACTTTGTAATTATTATGAGCCGATGTCCTAGATTCCGGCCATCTTATCTTTAGATTTGAGTATTTTTCTTTTTAGATATTGTCAGATTCGTTCTCCATATGGCTCTACCTTTAAGGAATGAGATAACAAGTGGTAGTACCCACTTACCCGAATCTTTAGCTTTGAGTACATATTACTTTTACTCTTTGTCCTTTGGATAAGACTTCTTGCATGATGATCTTACCAAAAGTAGATTCTTTTGTTTCAAGTTTCAGATAAAATTTTTAACCGGATAACTGACTAGGATATTATAAATACTAGCATTGTAAAGATGTATGCATCCGAAAAATTAATGAAGAAAAATAAAAAATTAATTATTAATATATGTGTCTATTGATTTATATATAATAAATCAATAGACACCAAACTGTTCAGCTTGCCAAATCACTTTTAAATAGATGTGAAGCAAGGGAAATGTATAGAGAGTGAACTACGTTTTTGAAGCCATCTATATCACATGGCTTCCTCACTTGGTGATTGGGATATGCACTTTAGTAAACAAATTTAGCCAAGTAAACTATAAAGGGTACATTATTGGATTCATATGCACTTTGCTAAGTAGTTGGCCAAGTAGATTAAGTCGGTTATAATTTACTACATTGTTTCTAACTTTCAACCATAAAAGAATGGTTAATTATAATAATATTTTTTAATTTAATATTTAATAATTATTAGATAGATGATAAACATTTAACTTTTATGGAATATTTTAGAATACTTTTAGTATTATTAATAATAAAAATTTGAAATTTATCATTAAAGTAATTATGTTATTTTTGTTTTTTTATTAAATTAATTAATTAAAAAAAATTATATGACTAAGTGTTATATGATATTTGAGTTATGAATTTTTTGGTATGTGATATTGATAAGTCATGATATTGGCTCATGGTATTGTAACAAAATCTATTTACAAATTAAGAATCTCTATAATATATTCATGATGAATCTCTATGGTTAAAAATCTTGTTACATGTTTTTTAAAATGTATATATGTTTAATTTATATATTAATTCTTTTTAATAATATTAAATAAGTTGTTTAGGTGAGTTGGTTGAGATCTACATTGTGTAGGAGGAGGTTGGGTGGTCAAACCCTGACCCCTTTGAATTAAGGCTGAATAATTTTAGCTTTTTGAGCATAGGAATAAAATCTTAAATCAAATTAAATAACTATAACCATCATCATCATCATCATCATCAATAATGATATTATAATTTAGTTAATTTTTATGATTTTTTAAATATGATTAATGTGAGATGTATCATGTAGCAATTTTTTTAATGTTTATCATGTATTGTATGGATGCATTAATAATTAGCACAATTATATTAATAAATGTGGTATTACTTGTCATTTCCCCTTTTTTTAAATCAATGGTTCTAACAAAAAGAAAAAATATATGATAATTAGCACACTCACATTTATTAATGTGATTGATATACAAAAAAATCATTTCATCCCTTTTAAAATTTATGCCTCTAACACAACAATTCATTTTATAAACCATTAGTTTTATAAAACCATGTATTCATAGGATGCCATTTGTTATTCGATAATTTGCATGGTAATTTCAAAATTGTATTAGGTAAATGTGAAAAGGTAAACATGTATTCTCATGATTTATTTTGTTATTTGATAATTTGCATGGTAATGCCATAATTGCATTAGGTAATTGTGAAAAGTGAAACATAAATTTAGAGATGAAAATTAGTTAATATGTAAAATTCCATCCATTGATGTAGAGGAAACAATCAAAATATGTCAAAATGTTTCATTTATCAATGTAAAATAAAGACTCGAATTAAAAAAAAGGAATAATCTCTCAACATTAAATAGGTGGCAAAACACTGCCAACATCTTTTATTTATAACCATAAAATAAAGATTTAAATTACAAAAGATTAATCTATTAATGTTAAATAAAAAAGACCTCAATTAGAAATAATCTATTGACATAATTAGAAAAAATTGTCATGCTACCTTCTTTAAATAACCGAAATATTATATACATAATAATATTTCTATTGACATAATTAGAAAAAGTTGTCATGCTGCCTTCTTTAAATACCCGAAATATTTACGCTGTAAAGCGTTCTTATTTGAAAACAACTTTGCTAAATGAGTATGTGTACCATTATGTACCTTTGATTTTAATGTTAGACAATTCAAACCATCTCAGCCCTAGGATTAAATTCTGTTATTTTAATCAGTTATACAGCATAACGAATATCAGATGTTCGTTTGGGAAATTAGTGAGGGTTTAAAGGTAAAGGCCATATCTGCAGATCTGCGTGTTCCACTTGTCTTGTGTATGGTGGCTTCCCCGGTAGCACACGCGTTAATGAAGTACTCATCTTCTGAGCGGAGCACAACTTGCCTTTTCGCAACTTCTTGGTTTCCAATGGCAGGAACTTCGCTCTCTGCTGCCTGGAGCATGGTTGGATTTATTTGGTTTCCTTCTGACCTTACTTCCATTGCGTGCTTGCCTTTCCCCACCTGTGATTCTTCAGCTTAGAGGGTAGGGAAGAGAAGCTTCTACCTCATCTACCTCATACATTAAGGAAGAACTTCCGCCGTGGGAGGTGACATGCCTCATGGTTCAGGACTCGAAGGTAGGATGCTAGGTCAAAAGGCAGAGGGCAGGTCCTCAAGCAGATGAGTGCTTCAACAGTCTCTGGATTTGTATGTTCAACTGCAAGGTAAACTGCTGAGAGGCTAGCTTTTCCTTTAGGCAAATCTCGTTGAACTTACAAATTACTTGGATTGGGAAGGTTCCTTCTTACGCGGACTGGTTGGACTTTTGATCTTAGCTGCACCTAAAGAACAGGAATACATACTCTTGATTAGACATGGCACACTCCTCACCTAGGGAATTGGAACTTAATTCAGGAGCCCTCAACCTCCGCCATACTCCGTCTTTGGCTCTCTCTTCGTTCTATGTTGCCTGGAGCATGGTGGGAGTTATCTGGATGAGGGGTGCCTACTCTCCCATTCATACCGACTAGGAGAACAGAAGATAACTAGAAGGGCAATAAGAATAAGGTCCAGGAACAACTTTCACTGCCCACCATTAGGCACAGGAAACATACTTACCACCATCAGGCGTAGTAGAAGGATCTATTTACCTGGAAGGAGAAAGACCACGAGCGATGACAGAACAATGATTTACTGTCGGGTAGGAAAAATGGGTGAGGACCTGGCAGATTATTCACCTCCCAAAACCACCGAGTTCAGAGGACTCCATTCGCCATGCAGGCAAGAGTGGTTGACCAACAGGCCGAAGGGGACGCTACATACATGTGCAAGCATGTAAACAAACGAGCACTGGGTGGAATCCGCTCCTCACCAAGCGAGAAAGAAAGGGTATGCCCTTCTGTTGAAACACGATCAATTGCTCACTAGGTCAGATTGGAGCAATCAATCTATTATCCATCTTCCAGATTCACCATCGAAACACGATCAATTTGAACAGGTTCGATTCAACGAGGTAAAATATTTTAAACGATTTCGGCAGTATTAGGGTTTTTTGCGTTTACCTGTTCTTGAGTATGGGTTTTCTTCAGGGCAGATCTTTAGTGTTCCCGCAGGATGCATAAACAGATCTGGTGTCGGAAGCCAATGCTGTTCTGTTCTGTTTTCGTGGTCTCGTTGCAGGTTGCATTAAGATACAAGGGGCAGCTACAGGTCTCTTAATCTTCCCGGTTTTCTTCTTTCATAAGCCACGGTCAACTGAGTTGTTTAAAAAGTGCGCCTTATGTGAAATTTTCTCTTTTGCAAGCGGACTGCTTGTATGGGTGTTCAAAAAAAGATTTGCATTATTGCATCTACTCTCAGTGCATAATCCATTCCAAATTAAGGAGGGTTCTTTTTGTTCTTTTTCCATGCTTTTTATTTCACCATGAAATGGAAGTTTTAGAACCTTGTTCTTTCACTGTTTTGGAGTCTCAGTTTTCAATTAAATATTTGTTTCTTACAACTTCCCTAGATTTCAAATATAACATGTGATGCTCTTTCTATCGTTCTTTTGAGGTCTATGATTTTAAAACTAAACTTCTTGGCTTTGCTTCCATGCAGGTTTAAGTCGAAGTTTACCATATGAATTCAAGCTACACTGTTGCATATGGTCTTTCCTGTTACAGGGGAGACAGGGGCAGGTTCCGTTTTTGGATATTGACCTACCTTTTCCCACGAATTCCTGAGTTTGCATTGGTGTATGGTAGTGCCCATTTGCTCAAGTCTTTTCTCAGAGTGCCTTCTTCTGTGGTGTATCTATATAAATGGTTTCTGCAGGGGTGTTTGTTGTTCTCAGAGGTCACAAGTGCAATTCTTTCATTTTAAGACTTCCATTGGATTCTCAAGAATCCAATGGACAACTGGGATATGAGGAGATTGAATTTTCAGATGTATTTGGTCCTCTTGTTGATTCAACAAAGAATTTAGGAGGAGTTCCTTCCCTTTAGGATCCTCAAACCATAAATCGACAGGACAAAGCACCGAAAGTCAAGGTTACTCAAAACATTGGAGTTGACGATTTTGAGCTGCTTAAGGTGGTTGGACAAGGTGCATTTGGCAAGGTGTTCCAGGTTAAAAGAAATGGCACATTAGAGATTTATGCTATGAAAGTTATGAGGAAAGACAGAATTATGGAAAAGAATCATGCTGAATACATAAAAGCTGAAAGGGACATTATGACAAGGATTGTGCATCCCTTTATTGTTCAGCTCAGATACTCCTTCCAGGTGCCAGTTGCCTTATCTCTGAATTTTGGTTATGATGCTCTTTCTGTCGTTCTTTTGAGGTCTATGATTTGAAAACTAAACTGCTTGGCTCTGCTTCCATGCAGGTTTAAGTCGAAGTTTACCATATGAATTCAAGCTACACTATTGCATATGGTATTTCCTGTTACAGGGGAGACAGGGGCAGGTTCTGTTTTTGGATATTGACCTGCCTTTTCCCACGAATTCCTGAGTTTGCATTGGTGTATGGTAGTGCCCATTTGCTCAAGTCTTTTCTCAAAGTGCCTTCTTCTATGGTGTATCTATGGAAATTGTTTCTGCAGGGGTGTCTGTTGTTGTCATAGGTCACAAGTGCAATTCTTTCATTTTAAGACTTCCATTGGATTCTCAAGAATCCAATGGACAACTGGGATATGAGGAGATTGAATTTTCAGATGTACTTGTTCCTGTTGTTGATTCAACAGAGAATTTAGGAGGATTTCCTTCCCTTCAGGATCCTCAAACCATAAATCGACAAGACAGAGCACCGAAAGTCAAGGTTACTCAAAACATTGGAGTTGACGATTTTGAGCTGCTTAAGGTGGTTGGACAAGGTGCATTTGGCAAGGTGTTCCAGGTTAACAGAAATGGCACATCAGAGATTTATGCTATGAAAGTTATGAGGAAAGAAAGAATTATGGAAAAGAATCATGCTGAATACCTAAAAGCTGAAAGGGACATTATGACAAGGATTGTGCATCCCTTTATTGTTCAACTCAGATACTCCTTCCAGGTGCCAGTTGCCTTATCTTTGAATTTTGGTTATGATTGTTTTTTCCCTGCAATTTTAATTCTAAATTCCATTGTGGTAATGAAAAGATGCATATTAGTTCTCTTTTAGTGCCCTCCTCTTCTGTCATCCATCTGTAGAATGTGTCCCTCATCTTCTATCATCCATCTGTAGAATGTGTCCCTTATTCATGTGTGGCCCAATAATTTTGATCCCTTACGGAGTTTGCACTTCAGATGTACAATTTCAAAGTCAAATATATCTTTGCCGTTGTCAATTATGTCTGATATATATTCATCTTAATCATCACATCTGTCAGGGAGCAATGTTATATTCTCAAATTTTCTATGAAACAATCATTGTATTCGAGTTGCCGGAAAGGGAATCTACAAATAAGTATTGTCTTCTTTGAATAGAGTACACATAGGAGCAAGCAAAAGTTCTATACTATAAAGATTGGTACCACTGAGTCATTCTCTAACCACACGAATGGGTACCACACTAGATTTGTAGTCCTTGCAAGGGGAAAAATCTACTTGCCATTATTTTCTCTATACACCAATAGGTCTTTCTACTTGCCAATGACGTGCAACCACTAACTAGTAAACTGTAGCACATTTTCTGTATGTCCACTTCACAATGTCTATTCCTTCTTTCTTCTCTATACACCAACAGGCCTTTCTACTTCACACTGTCTATTCCTCAATTCCCTCTGTTGATACTGCATGCCAATCTGGTGTCTAACCTAGGATCTGCATCTTATCAAAAGTATATTCTTGTAACTATGCCACATCCCTTTTTTCATAAAATTTGAGTAATACCATAAATTAATACCCATACTGTTGACTAAAAAGAAATTTACAAGTTCCAACACACCAGATTTTTAAGCCCAAATTCCACTCTGTCCCCTGCACAACAACAACAGGTATCTCATAAATACTTCAGATCAACCACAAATCAAATACAACACTTCTGCTATACTACCAATTTGACACAACAATCTGCAGAGTGCAGACCATGCTGATGCAATCCAACTTAACACGAAATACTAAGATACTTTTGGAATCAATTCAAACTTGCCACTATTCTATGTTTCAATTTTGGAAATTCGCTACTGTTCTATGTTTCAATTTTGGAATCAATTCAAACTTGCCACTGTTCACAACTCAGCATTAGGTAATGCATGCTTTCCTTTTTTTGGTCAGGTTTTTCTGAATTGTATGTCAGACTGCTTATTGAGTTCCAGGATCCGTGCCTTGGGGACTTGTTTGGGGATTATCCAACCTTAAACTCATTATTGTTGGTTGGCGTTGTTTAGTCAGAAACTCTAGGTTTGGGGTCACTAAGTAAAGCCTGTATTTGCAGTTTCAAGGTCAATAAATACATGATTCACAGGAGTGGCATTTGTGTAAATGTGGGTAGTCTAACCTAGGGCTTCCTGACATGTTCTTACTGTAGCATGTTATTAATGAATTACATTCAATTGTCTCTCCACTGTGTGTTTTGTGTGTTTATTTCATGTGCATATGTGATTCATATAATTGAACAAAACCTTTACTGTAATCTGATTATGTTGCAAGGAGTGGCCGTTTCTGATTACACTTTGTTTGTTCTATGTGTTCAGACAAAACATAAACTTTATCTTTTAATGGATTTTATAAATGGTGGGCACCTCTTCTTTCAGCTTCAACGACAAGGGCTCTTCAGGTATCTTCCATCTTTCGTCGTGCTTTTCAGGGCTCGGTGCTTATTTCTCCCAAAGTGCTTGATGTTTGTTTCTCTAATATGTTTAATTGTTGTGTTTTATAGTGAGGATTTAGCTCGGGTTTACGTTGCGGAAATAATTTCTGTTGTCTCATACCTTCATCAAAATGGGATCGTTCACCGGGATCTTAAACCCGAGAACATTCTTCTAGATTCTGAAGGGCATGTAAGTGCATGTGTCCTTTGTAAATTATCTCATTAGGACTACAGTTACTTTATGCAGTGAGGAAGACAATTATAAATAGTAAATGTAAATCAAATTCTTATGCCTTTTTTCTTGTTATAACCTTGTTAGTTCAATGTCATGGAATTTTCTTGCTGTATATTCTTATACCAATTTCAAAATATCACAATTGCTAATCCCCATTGGGCAACATTTTAGGTTAAGTTGACTGATTTTTGGCTAGCAAAGGAAGTAAATGAGTCAGGTCGATCCAATAGTATGTGTGGGACTACATTTTATATGGCACCTGAAATTATTCAAGCTAAAGGCCATGGTAAAGATGTTGACTAGTGGAGTGTTGGAATTATTCTGTATGAGATGCTCACAGGACAGGTAAGCTGCTGTACATTTGCAAAATTTTAGGTGTCAGTGCATTGGTTAATTCACATCTGAGCACTAGCTTTTTTGTATTTTGCAGCCTCCATTCACTGGTAACAACCGCCAGAAAGTGCAAAATAAAATTATTAAGGATAAAGTTAAATTGCCACCTTTTTTGACCAGTGAAGCCCATTCATTGTTGAAAGGCGTAAGTTTCTTAGCTTTCCTTCTTCAAATCCTGCGTTAATGTTATTGCTGTGTATGGAATAGATCAGTTAACATAGTGTGTGAGGTTATTGCCTTCATATGATATGCAGCTGCTGCAGAAGGATCCAAGCAAGCGGCTAGGCAGTGGAGCAAGTGGGAGTGATGACATCAAAGGACACAAATGGTTCAAATCAATTAGCTGGAAGAAACTGAAAGCCAGGCAGATACAGCCAGCATTCAAGCCTGATGTTAAGGGGAATTTTTGCACAACTAATTTTGATGGTTTCTGGACCAACATGCCATTTGATGATAATGGACCGCCTTCAACCCCAAAGGCTAACAATTATCAGCATCATTTCAGAAACTACACATATATCCAACCCAATGACACGAAGCATTAGCCTTCTTTTCCATACAAGGAATCCGCTTCCTGCATTGAAGAAACAAAAGTCATTGGAGATAATTTATAGTTCTGCCATTTTAACTGTTTTGGAAAATAATTGTATCATGTTGTAGAAATTGGATTAAATTACTTACCATTCATTCATTATTTATTGGGAGAAACTTCGATTCATTCATTCTTGAGAGAAATATTTAACTTCTTGAACAAAATTAATCTGCAGATGCTATTTATGACGTGTAATGTGTAATGGGTGTATAGGTGAGATGCAATATAATAATGTCAATATTAATAATAAATTACAAATAAAAATATCGTTATATATAGTATTAATTGGATTTATTTCAAATAATTGATAGTTGAAAGGAATAATTATGTTGAAGTGATCTTGAAACTATTTTTAAATTTCGAAGGATTCTAAAGAATAATCCCCTCTTACAGTGTCAAAAGAGAATGTTAATTTTCAGCACAAAATATTTTTATTTCTAGAGATGTGATTGATTGGCATTGGGTATGGTAAGAATAATGCTTCACATGGAAGTTTTGTGAGGATGCGTGAACATTTGAATCAATACGTGATACAGAGACTAATTGATTAATGAGACGTTTAGCCTTATTTGTGAAGTTGTCTGTAATTGCAAATGACTTCTTCACACTGGGCACACTGCCCCAAATTCTGTTGCATGCATAGTGGTACAAAAACCGTGACCATGCTTTGTGGTAAACATTCTAATGATTTTTTCCATTTTTTATTTCAATTTAATTTTCCTTTTCTCCAATTTTTGTCATCTTTAAAACAACAGAAAATATTTTCGTTTTCAGGCCCTGGAAATAACCTAAAAAACTTCGACTAATTGATTAAACTTCCAGAATTGTCTGGCATTATGGTTTTTTCTTCTATATTACTATTTCCTATGTTACTGCTTTACATCGTTTCCTTTGCAACATATGGTGCAATTGTTAGTATATACATAATCATAAAATAAAGAAATTAATATCATATATGTTAAATTATGTATATAGATTTTCACTATTCGTTATAAGTGTAAAAGGTTTCATGGATGCATATTCCAACTTATCTCAAACATATATTTAATAAATATTTAAAAACTTAATTTAGATATGTTTAATTTAAATATTTAATTTTTTGTTTTATTTAGAATATATATATATATATATTTAATTTTATTTGAAATTTAGATAAAAATAATTAAAATAACAAATCTAAATTATTAAATTCAAACAAATAAAATATTTTTGATTTTTTTTCAAAACTTTGAATTTATTCATATATTTATATACATTTCAAATAAATAAAAATAAAAATAATTACGTCATTCAATATTATTCACCCAATTCAATGAATAAGTAAGAACAAAATTACTTTTCCACTATTTAATATTTAATGGTTTTGTAAAAAAAATATATTTTCCACTATTTAATATTTAATGGTTTTGTAAAAAGAATATAATAATTACATGCTATGTATAAGTATCATCACTATATTTTTTAATTTAATGTGGAGAGTTTTAGAAACTTTCATCTTATTAAAGACCATACCATCTATCCATAATATCATATCAACAAAAAAGGAAAAGAATTAGAAAAAAGGTCAAATATTTTAAAGAAAGAAGAAGCTATAGAAATTTTAAACTTATTAGTACGAGACTTTGGGGTTCAGACTTGAATGTGTATTATTTCATTTTTTTATTTTTTATTTTATTCAAAATTTTAGGAAAATGTTGAATATTCTTATTTTTCTTTAAATTCAAAAATATTTTTATAGAAATGTTATTTCTATTTTTCCAATGGTTGAGGGAGTTTTGATGAGACATAATTCTCTTGGTGGAGGGAGTTTTATCTTTGATATTTTTCAATGTTTGAAAATTAATTTCAAAATAAGAAAAATGATAATTTTGTAAGTGGCCATTTTGTGGGTGAGTGCTCTCACAGTAACACTGTTATGCTATTTTTCTATCCAATGATGCCATAAATTGATGTGGTTTCAGTTTATTTATGTAGATTATAAGGAGGGGGTGAAAAAATCTCCATAAAGTTAATACATTGTGTAGACTGCGGAGGTGCAAAGCAAGAAGAAGATTTCACCTGGAAATTTAAAACCATAAAAGCTTTCATTATAAAACTCTAAACTAAAAATAAAAAATATAAATTAAATTAATTTAACTTTATGAAAAAATCAAATTTATTTAACAATAATTTTATCAATTGCTAAAAACAATTAATATTATTTGAAAGCAAATTCAGTGCCATTTATGAATGCATGCATGGAATCTATAGTTGCAAGGATCAATGTTTCATTGTGTGGAGCTTTCAATGAAAGCTTTCATTGTGCAGAGAAAACTTCATCTGTAGATTGAAAATTTCACACAATGAAACATTGGTTATGACCAAATCAAATATAAATTTTATCAATTTCGAGAAACAATAGAAACTTATGATACAACAAATTACTAAATTCAAAACATGATCTCATAATACTTTAAACTACCGATTTTATTTTTCAAAGTGTTGTTACAAACTCCATATTTCATTTTGCAATATTTAATTCTAAATTGGTCTATGTAATTAATTTAGTTGTACAACCGTACATTTTCCTTAAAGAAAATAAGAATTGTGCATATACATATTATATAAAATTCTATTAAATTTTTAAATATTTATTTGATAATTAAATATTTAACATGTAAAAGTTCATGTGGAGAATGCACATTTTTTTGTGATCATAAACTTATGGTTCAAACTAAGAACCATAATCGTAGGAACCCATTTTATTGTGTGCAACTTACAATGAAAACATTCATTGTGAGGAGAAAACTTATTTATGTTTTAATTTGAAGAAGTTCATTGTGAGGAGGAAACTTATCTATGTTTTAATTTGAAAAAGTTCATTGGGCATAGCTTACAATGAAAGCTTTCATTGTGTGGAGGAAGCTTCCTATGCAGAATGAAAACTTTCATTAATAAAATATAAACCTAAAAATCATAAACATAAATTTAAAATTAATTTAACTTTATGACCAAATCAAATGTATTTAATAATAACTTTTATCAATTGCTAAAAAAAATTATTATTATTATTATGAAAACAATTTTAGTGTAATTTATGAATGCATGCAAGGAAGTCAGAGTTGCAGGAATCAATATTTCATTGTGTGAAGCTTCCTTGTGCAAAGATTTCATTATGCAGAGCTTACAATGAAATCTTTCATTGTGTAGAGAAAGGTTCCTTTGGATAGTGAAATCTCTACACAATGAAACATTGATTATGACGAAATCTGATTTATTTAATGACAAATTTTGTAGAGGAAGGTTCCTTTGGATAGTGAAATCTCTACACAATGAAACATTGATTATTTCTAAAAACAATAGGAACTTGTGATATAATACTTTTTTTTGTTAAATTTGAAAGAAAGATATCATAATATATTAAACTGTGGGTTTTATTTTTCAAAGCATTGTGAAAAAATTCATATTTCATTTTGTAATACATTTGTCAATGCTAAATTAGTCTTTGTAATCAATTTAGTTCGACATGTATACATTTTATTTTCTTACAAAAAATAAGAATTTTGTCTATACATATTCCCTCTGCACATATATAAAATGTTATCAAAGTTTTAAATATTTATTTAATAATTAAATATTTAACTTATCAAAGTGCACGTGGAGAATACACACTATTTTTTTTTATCATAAAATTGTTGTGCAAAATGAAAACCATAATTGTAGGAGCATGTTTCATTATGCAGAGATTTCCTTGTGCGGGGCTTTCATTGTGTAAATTAAGCGTATCTCTATTTTAATTTGAATAAGTTCATTATGTGGACCTTACAATGGATGGTTTCATTGTGTGGAAGAATCTTATCTCTATTATAATTTGAATAAGTTCATTGTGTAGAGCTTTCATTGTGTGGAGGAAGCTTCCTCTCGAGAATGAAAAATTTCATTAAAAAAGTATACACCTAAAAATCATAAATATAAATTAAATTAATTTAATTTTATGACCAAATAAATGTTTTTTTAATAGTAAATTCTATCAACTACTAAAAAAAATTCAGTGTCATTTATGAATGCATGCAGGGAAGTCAGATTTATAAGGACCAATGTTTCATTGTGCAAATATTACTATGAAATATTTCATTGTGTAGAGGAATGTTCCTTCGCATAGTGAAAGCTCCACATAATGAAACATTAACTATACCAAATCGAATTGATTTAATAATAATTTTTATCGATTTCTAAAAGCGACAGGGACTTGTGATACACCAAATTATTTCGCTGAAATTGAAAGTAGGATCTCATAATATATTAAACTATGGGTTTTATTTTTCAAAGCGCTGTGAAAAACTCCCTATTTCATTTTCCAATACATTTGCAATAGTCAATGATAAATTAGTCTTTGTAATTAATTTAGTTATACATGCGTGCATTTTTGTTTAAAGGAAACCAATACATATATTTATATTAATCAAAATGGAGAGAGGGATCAAAACCCTTACATTTGAATTATGATACAAAAAACATATCCTTTTCATAGTAAACTGAAAGCTCACTAGCCTTTAAAGTTTCATACCAGGTTATACAAAAAAATCAATGTTGCATATTCTATATAAGGATCCATATAGTACTTTGCATTTACAAAAAATCATACTTCAAGAAAAAGTGACTGAACAATCCACAAAAACCAAATAAAAAATGAGACTAGACTAGAGTCGTTCTATGTTGTGTCTACCCTCGTTGGGCCCTCTGGGACGATAATCTCTCTTAGGTCTAGAAGGTGCACTTGTTCCATTGCTACCTAGTGTCGCACCAACTGTTGTTGCAGATGAAACCTCCAACGCAACAACTCGTTCAATGAGGAGGTGAATTTCCTCAACTCCATCAAGAGAGTCATCCATTTCAATGTGGTGAGAAATCAATTTTTCTTCCAAAATGTTATGTCCCTATAATATTAGTGTATTCCCCATATTGTTATTGTTTTTCCCCACAAAAGCCCACTAATGTTATTGTTGTGCCCTTACATTATTATTGTTATGTACGTGCTAGTTATATTTTGGCCCCTTATACTCCTATATATACCAAGGAGGCCTTGTCATTTCAATCATCCAATAATTTTTCATTTATGTGATGTAAAAGGATATGCCCCCCTCAAATAGACTTATTTTCAAGTTGTTAATCTATCTTTCTTTCATTTTTGTGATCTAGTTACATAGAATTTGGTTCCAGAGCTCTATATCCTAATTTTTTTCTGCTTCAAATAGGTAATCTTGGAATTTGTGCTACTTTTAATATGAAGCTTAAGAAGTTAAAATTCCAACCACATGGAGTTGAAATCTCACTGTACATCGTGTAAAAAATTCAGAACTTGGATCACTATATTTTCATAGATATGGTCCAAGGAAATTATGATTTTACCATGCTCTAGAATTCAGTCTCAAATAGGTGTTTTTGGGAAAATCGTCATAAATTGTTCTTCGAGCATCAGTTTTGAATTTCGTAAAAAGTGCCAGAAATTGTGTAGACTATAGTTTTCAATGTATCATTTTCAAGATCGAAGGTTAAAATACCTAAAAACAAAAAAAATGGATACTCCTAGAACTAATACAAATGTCTCAATATGGCACATGAAGTAGATGAATAAATGAAACATAATATATCAAAATTACGAGATCAAGTGCAACAAATTTCTCTCTCGTAAAGAATAACAAAAATTAATTAGAAGCGATGATGAATATTAAAGTGGATTGTTTAGAAAAAAAAAAAAACAAATTTTAGTTTTGAATGATGGTTTAGAATCAGGCATGGAAGGAATGATGAATGTCATGATGGAATGATTGAAGGAAGGTTTGAAAAATTTGTTGCAAGAAAGGCTTCCTAGTGGTGACAAGGTTTTCCATGAAAAGAAGAATGAGGAAAAAATAAATATGAATTACTATTTTAGAGACTCTAACAATGGGTTGAATACTTATCACATTCCAAAGATCGATATGAGGAAGTTTGATGGTAAGGATTAGGTAACATGGATACTACAGATGGAAAAGTTATTTGATCTACACTATGTTAAACACACACACAAAAGGTCCTCATTACATCTTAATATTTAGAACCCAATAAATTTGTATCGTACCAATAGCTTTGTTCTCGTAAAGAACTAGCCACTTGGAAATTTTTTATGGAGGAGTTGATAACACATCATGATGATAAAAATATAAATAACTTCTTTAGCCAAATGATAAATATCAAACAAAATGGTTTTCTTGGGGAGCACATTGATTACTAGAGATTGAATATAAAGGTAACTGATACTCCATAGGAGCATCATATTGATGTCTTCATAGTGAATTTAATGGATAACATCCAATGTGAGGTTCACCTTTGGGAACCTAAGTCACTAGAGAATGAATTCAGGGTGGAAAGAACAGTTGAAAGAAAAATTATGGAAACAAGTAGATATACCAATCCCAACTATAAAGATGGAAGTGTTGTTGTTCCTAGCTTCTCATAGACTACAAGGTTAACACCTCAACAAGTGTAGGAAAAAAGAGAAAAATTGATTTGTTACAGTAGTGATAACAAATACACTAAAGGTCATAAGTGTGCCGAGAAATAATTATTTTACAGAGATTGTGAAGAGGAGGAAGAAAATGAACAAGAAACATCAAAAGAAGAAGATATACACCAGAACCAACCCTAGAAGCTGAAAAAGAAGAAATGAATCTTACATCATCTTGTAATGCGTTGGGTGGAATTACCACTCCTCAAACTCTCAATATAGAAGGATATATGAAGAAGAAAAAGGTAATAGTGTTGATTGATTAAGGTAATAATCATAATTTTATTCTTTGTAAGATAACCAAGGATTTGAATTTATTTCTACACCCAACACTAGAGTGTCAAGTGATGGTTGCAAATGGAAGAACTATAAATTTATCATGGAAGTGCCATAATATAAATCTAACAATGGGGGAATATGTATTGAACATTCCAATTATTTACATTCATATGGGTGGTGTTGATGTTGTATTAAGATTCCAATGGTTACAATATTTGGGGATGATATATTTTAATTTTCAATAACTTTTCTTGAAAATTTTCTCGGAAGGAAAGGAAATTGAATTAAGGGGTATTGATGGAAACCTGGGAAGATAATTATCTCTAATGGCATGACAAAGATTTTTAAAGAAGGAACAATGGGGGTTAACTGCACAATTATGTTCACTAGATGGCCAAACATCTAATTCATCCATTTCTATAGATCTCCAAAGAGTCCTTGACAATCATTCGAAGGTATTTGAGACTCCCAAAGGTCTCTCACCTATTCACGATCATGATCATGTTATTCACTTGACTCCAGAAAGTGTTCCTCCAAACATTAGACCTTATAGATATAATTATGCCCAGAAGAGTGAAATTGAATGTATGGTTACAAAAATGCTAGGGGTGGACCTATAATTCAACCTATCCAAAGTTCCTTCTCTTCTCAAGTATTTTTGGTGCATAAGAAGGATCAATCATGGCGTATGTTCTTGAATTATCGAGAGCTCAACAAGCTCACTATTAAAGATAAGTTTCCCATTCCTATCATTGATGAATTGTTGGATGAACTACATGGAGAAATTTACTTCATGAAGTTGGATCTTCATTCATCATATCATCAAATTAGAATGAATATAGAAAACAATTCGAAAAACGTATTTATAACTCATGAAGTTCATTATGAATTTTTGCTCATGATTTTTCGCCTTACTAATGCACCTTCCACATTTGACGGTTTGATGAATTCCATTTTAAAAACTTTCCTTAGAAAATTTTTGTCAGTATTTTTTGATGATATACTAGATTCTATAGCAAGTCTTGGAAATATCATGTTCAACATGTTGATAGGGTGCTCAAACTATTGGAGGAGAAACATTTGTATAAAAAATCATCCAAATGTTTCTTTGGAGTACAGGAAGTGGAATATTTGGGTCATATTGTATCCCATGAGGATGTTAAGGAATACCTTAACAAAATTAAACCCATAAAGGAATGGAAAATACCCACAACCTTAAGGCATCTTCGAGGATTTTTCAGGTGATAGGGTATTATCACAAATTTGTTAAGAATTATGGGAAGATAGTAGCACGTCTAACAACATTACTAAATCAATATGCATTTTATTGGACTCCAGAAGCAACTAAGGCCTTTTAACATCTTAATTATGCAATGTGTCGAGCTTCGGTATTAGCTACAGCAGACTTGACAAAAACCTTTATTATGGAATGTGATGCCTTAAGAAATGACATTGGTGTTGTTTTAATGCAAGAAGGAAGACAAATTGATTTTGAAAGTAATCCAAGTGAGGGAAAGTATTTACATAAACCTATTTACGAGAAGGAAATGTTGGTAATACTAAATGCACTGAAGAAATGAAACCCTTACCTAATGGGAAGGCACTTCAAGGTAAAAAAAAATCATGATAGTGTTAAATAATTCTTAAAACAAATATTATCTTCCAAATATCTGAAAAAATGGGTCACAAAGAAGGTTAGTTATGACATTAAAATCATATAAAAAAAGGGAAGGAAAATGTTGTTGTAGATGAACCGTCAAGAATGGATGAGGATGTGCAAGAATTTCTCTGTGCCATTTCTCTTATCCAATGTGATTGGATAACTCAAGCAAGGGATGAATGGAAGAATGATCTAGAGGTATGAACACTCATTCAAAAGTTTCAGCCAGAGCCCAATGCATTTGATTCATTTATTTGGAAAAATGATTCACTGTGGTACACTGATTTCTTGTATCTATGTAAGAAATCCCAACTTAAACAAAAGGTTCTTTTGGAATTGCACACCTCTCCTATAGGAGAGAACTCAGGATTTTTAAAAACTTACCACAGGGTCAAGAAGGATTGTTTTTGGGATGGACTTAAATCTGATATTCAGAAGTTTGTGGCAGAATGTTTGGGTTACCAACAAAATAAAGTTGAGACAATTAAGACCCAAGATATTTTATAACCATTATTCATTCCAAGTAAGCATTGGGAAGAGGTATCAATGGATTTTATCATAGGATTACCAAAGTTTGAAGGAAAGAGTGTCATCATGGTGGTAGTTGACAGACTTACCAAGTATGCACATTTTTTTGCACTATATGATCCTTTCAAAGCTAGTTCAATTGCTACTACATTTATGGAAATAGTTCAAAATCTACATGGAAACCCAAGATTATTGTAAGTGATAGAGATCTAATTTCACTAGATATTGTTGGACACAACTATTTTCTTGTCTTAGTACTCAATTAGCTCATAACTCATTTTATCATCCTCAATTTGATGGGAAAAATGAGAGAATGAACAAATGTTTGGAAGGATATCTTCGTTTCTTTGTATTTGATAAAAAAGCACAATGGATCAAGTGGTTACCCCTAGCAGGATGATGATATAACACTTCCTTCCATACCACAACAAAAATGACGCCATTTAAGGTGCTTTATGGATATCATACACCATCCAACACATCGTATTTAATAGAAATTCTAAGGTTCAAGTAGTAGGTTATCACATCGAGCGTCAATGACAAGTTCCCAAACTCTTAAAGGATAATCCGACTCCAACACAAAATTAAATGAAACAACAGGAATATCAACATCACAATGAAAGAAGTTTTGATGTGGGTGATTAGGTATTTTTACAAATATAACCATACAAACAAATGTCCCTAAAACAAGCTAAGAAGGATAATTAATTATCACCTAAGTACTATGGCCCTTAGAAGGTATTGAAAAATATTGGTACTATGGCATACAAATTGGAGTTGCCTGCATCTTCATAGGTACACCAAGTTTTCCATGTTTCATGCTTAAAGAAGGTTATAGATGACTAGCATCTAGTTCAAACTTTATTTCTAGAACTTGGTGAGGAAAGAAAACTCATAACAGATCCTAGAGCAATTACAGAAAGAACAATCCAACAGTTACAAAACATATCAATTTCTGAGTATCTTATTAAGTGGAAGAACTTACCTGTTGAGGACTCCACATGGGAGTATGAGTATTTTATTCATCAACATTTAGAACTACTCAGGTGTTGAAGAAATTCTATTTTTTGAAGGAGAGGGGCATGTTAGGTTACTGTAGCCCCCATATTGTTATTTTTGTTTCCCATAGAATCCCACAAATTTTATTTTTGTGCCCTTAAATCATTATTGTTATGTAGTCCCTAGTTATATTTTGACCCCTTAGACTCCTATATATACCAAGGAGGTCTTATCATTTGAATAATCCAAGAATTTTCCATTTATGTGATGTAAAATGAGGTTTCCCCCTTGAAGAGGCTTATTTTCAAGTCGTTGATATATCTTATATTTTGTTTTGTGATGTTGTGAAACCAGATCCAAAATAGAATAAAAGAGAGATCAACGCCTTAGAAATCAGCCACTTCGAGGGGGCAACCTCCAATATATTACATAAATGAACAATTCTTGGATGATAAAAATTACCAAAACCTCCTTCTATATATAGGAGTTCGTGGGGGCACAATATAATCCTAGCCAACCTAACAATAATAATGTAACGGCACAATAATAACAATATTGGGATTACAAGGGTACAACAATAACATTAAGGGGGGTACACTAATAACAATAAGGGACTAAACTAGTAATATAGGGACCTAACATGCCCCTCTCCTTCAAAAAAGTGTTGTCCTCAACGCTTGAGTAGCTATGGGTGCTTCTGTATAAAATTCTCATCCTCCCATGTAGAATCTTCAGTGGGTAATTACTTCCACTTGATGAGATACTCTGAAATTGATCGATTTCATAGCTGTCGAGTTCTTATTTCCGTGACTGCTTCAGGTTCCAATATGATTTTTCCTTCCTCATCAAGTTCTGGCAATATTGTTTGAACTAGAAGATTTCACCTATAACCTTCTTTAAGCATGAAACATGGAAAACTAGATGCACTCACGAAGAATAAGGAGGCTCTAATTTGTATGACATAGTACCAATCTTTTGCAACACCTTGTAAGGACCATATTACTTTGGAGATCATTTATTATCCTTCTTAGCTTGCTTGAGGGACATTTTTTGGTATGGTTGTAGCCGTAAAATACCCAATCTCCTACATCAAAATTTCTCTTGCTGCGATGTTGATCTGCCTGTTGTTTCATTTGATTTTGTGCCAAATTTAGGTTATCCTTTAAGAGTTGGAGAACTTCTTATTGATGCTATATGTGATCTTCCACTGCTTGAAGAACTTCTTGTTGATGCTATATGTGATCTTCCACTGCTTGAACCTTAGAATTTTCTCTTAAAGATGATGTGATGGACAGTAGATGATATCCATAAAGTGCCATCAAGGGGGTCATTTTTGCTGCAGTATGGAAGGAAGTGTTATACCACCATTCAGCGAGAGGTAACCACTTGACCCATTGTGTTTGTTTATTAGATACAAAAAAACAAATATATCCTTCCAGACATTTATTCACTATCTCAGTTTGACCATCAGATTGAGGATGATAAGATGAGCTATTAGCTAATTGAGTACCCAAACAAGAAAATAAATCTGTCCAAAAATTTCCAGTAAAAATGGGATCTCTGTCACTCATAATAGTCTTTGGGTTTCCATGTAGCTTTTGAATTGTGTCCATAAATGTAGTAGCCACTATACTTGCTTTAAGCGGATGAGGTAATGCACAAAAGTGTGCATACTTGGTAAGTCTATCAACTACCACCATGATGACACTCTTTCCATCGGACTTAGGTAAACCTGTGATAAAATCCATGGAAATATCCTCCTAAAGTTGACTTGGAATGAATAAAGGTTGTAGAAGACTCGAGGTCTTAATTGTCTCAATTTTATTTTGCTGGAAAACCAAACATTCTTCCACAAAATTTTGAATATCAACTTTAAGGCCATCCCAAAAAAAATATTTCTTCACCCTGTGGTAAGCTTTTAAAAATCATGAGTGTCCTCCTAAAGGAGAAGTGTGCAATTCCAAAAGAATATTTTGTTTTATTTGGGAATTCTTAGAAAGATATAAGCGATATTTTTACCATAAGGAATCATTTTTCCAACTAAATGTATCAGATGTACTAGGATCTTGCTGCAACTTTTGAATGAGTGTACACACTTCTTCATCCTTCTTCCATTCATCCCTTGCTTTAGTTATCCAATTTGGTTGGATAATTGAAATGGCACAAAGCAATGCTTCCACCTCTCCATTCTTTCTTGAGAGTGCATCTGCAACAAAATTTAGCTTCCCTTTTTTGTATATTATTTCAAAGTCATAACCAAACATCTTTGTGACCCATTTTTGTTGCTCTTCTGAAGATAGTCTTTGTTCCAAAAAGTGTTTAAGACTATCACGATCAGTTTTTACCTTGAAATGTCTTCCCATTAGGTAAGGTTGCCATTTCTTTAGTGCATGTAGTATTGCTAACATTTCCTTCTCATAAATATCTTTCTGTAAATACTTTCCTTTGGTTGGACAACTTTCAAAAGCAATGGGTCTTCCTTGCATTAAAACAACACCAATTCCATTTCCTGAGGCATCATATTCCACAATAAGGGTTTTTGTGAAGTTTGGCATAACTAAGACTGGTGCTAGGCACATTGCCTCTTTAAGATATTCAAAGGCCTTAGTTGCTTCAGGAGTCCATGAAAATGCATCTTTCTTCAATAATGTTGTTAGAGGTGCTGTTATTCTCCCATAATTCTTAACAAACTTGTTATAATACCCTGTTAACCTGAGAAATCCTTGCAACTGCTTTATGGTTGTGGGGACTTTCCATTCCTTAATGGATTTAATTTTGTTAGGGTCTACCTTAACACTCTCGTGAGATACATATGACATAGATATTCCACCTCTTGTACTCCAAAGAAACAGTTGGATGTTTTTGCATACAATTTTTTCTCTTTCAATAGTTTGAGCACCCTCTCAACATGTTGGACATGATCCTTCCAAGACCTGTTGTATATTAGTATATCATCAAAAAATACTAGCACATGTTTTCTAAGGAAGGGTTTGAAAATGGAATTTATCAACCCTTGAAATGTAGAAGGTGCATTGGTAAGGCCAAAAGGCATGAAAAAAATTCATAATGACCCTCATAAGTTCGAAATTCTGTTTTTGAAATATCTTTAGTCTTCATTCTAATTTGATGATATCCTGAATGAAGATCCAACTTGGTAAAATAAATTTCTCCATGTAATTCATCCAATAATTCATCAATCACAGGAATGGGAAATTTATCTTTAATGTTGAGCTTATTGAGCTCCCTGTAATCCGGACACATGCGCCATGATCCATCCTTCTTGTGCACCAATACTACTGGAGCAGAGAAAGAAATTTGACCAGGTTGAATTATACCGGCCTCTACTATTTTTGTAATCATACGTTAAATTTCTCTCTTTTGTACATAAGGATATCTATAAGGCCTGATGTTTGGAGGAAAATTTCCTGTAATCAAATGAATAGCATGATCATGATCACAAATAGGTGGGACTTCTTTGGGAGTTTCAAACACGTTGGAATGATTGTCTAAGAATTTTTGGAGATATGCAGAAATAGATGATTTTGATTTTGGAACTTCCAGTGAGCATAATTGTGCAATTACACCTTGTTTTTCTTTCTTCAGAAGCTTTGTCATGACATTAGAGCTTATTATCTTTCCTAGCTTCCCTGTGATACCCCGTAATTCAACTTCCTTTCCTTCTGAAAAAAAATTCAAGAAAAGTTCTTGAAAATTAAAAGCTACCATCCCCAAAGATTGTAACCATTGTACTCCTAGTACAACATCAACACCTCCTATTGGAATGGAAAGCATTGGACTATTCAATACATATTCCCCCATGGTTATCTTGATATTATGGCATTTTCCAGAGCAATTTATAGTTCCTACATTTGCAACCATCACTTGACATTCTACTGTTGGGTATATGAAACAATTCAATTCCTTGGCTACCTTACAATGAATAAAATTATGGGTACTACCCGAATCAATCAACATTGTTACCTTTTTCTTCTTGATATGTCCTTCTATATTGAGAGTTTGAGGAGTCATAATTCCTGCCAATGCATTACACGATATGGTCGGACTCATTTCTTCCTCTTCTAGGGTTGGTTCCTCGTGTATATCCTCTTCTTTTGAATATTCTTGTTCATTTTCTTCTTCCTCTTCACAATCTATGTAAAATAATTTCTTCTCAGCACACTTATGACCTTTAGTGTAATTTCTATCACAACTATAGCAAAGCCCTTTTTCTTTTTTTTCTTCCAATTATTGTGTTTTCAACCTTGTAGGTTGTGGAAGTCTAGGAGTAGCAACACTTCCATCTTTATATATGTGAGTGGTAGGCTTCCTTGTCCCCATAATTTTACATTCAATTTTTCTTGCCAACCTAAATTCCTTTTCCAATGAATCAGGTTCCCAAACACGAAATTCATGTTGGATGTTATCCTTTAAAGTCCCTATGAAGACATCAATCCTATGTTCCTCTAGTAGGTCTATTACCTTTATATTCAATTTTTGTAAGTCCTCAATGTGCTCCACCACTGAACCCTTTTGTTTGAGATTTATCAATTGGCTAAAGAAGGTGTTGCTTTTTGTATCCTCATAATGTACTATCATTTCCTCCATAAAAATTGACCAAGTGACAATTTTTTTACGGGAGAAAATCCATCGATACCATACAAATGTATTTTGTTCTAAATGTAAAGTTTCAATGCGTACATTTTGTGTGTTTTGCACATTATTGAGATCAAAATATTGCTCCTTCTGTAGTATCCATGTTACGGGATCCTTACCATCAAACTTCCTCATATCCATCTTTGGAATATGGTGGTTCTTCCATCCAACATTAGAGTTTATGAAATCATGATTAACATTTATTTTATTCTCATCATGAGTTTCCTCTACTATATTTTCGCCATTAGGAAACATTTCTTGTATCAACTTTGCCAAACCTTCGATGTTTACTTTTAGATCATTCTTCATGTTTTCCATTTTTTCATCGATCTTAGCTTCCATGTCATCCATCTTAGCTTCCATGATAACTTCCATGCCATCCATCTTAACTTCCAAACCATTCATCTTAGCTTCCACGCCTTTCTTCAAACCATCCATTTTAGTTTCCATGCCTTTCTTCAAAACTTCCATTTCATTTTTTGTTTCTCTTTTTGATAGGTGCACTTGCTCTTGTAATTTTGATATCTCATGTTGCATTTCTTCATCTTCATGAGTCATAGTAGAGCCTCATGAAGACTTAATGGGTGTTGAATTATTTTTAGGGGGCATTTTCGAACCCAATATTGAAATATATGCTCAATAGGCCCTTGGAATCACTTCAAACTCATTTTTTACACAAGACTTATGCAATTCGGAAAAAAAAATACACACCCTTTTCTTGCTTTTGAGGAGCTCAATACTGAAACTGAATTATCTCTATGATTTTGGATCTTCAATATATGAAATATGTCCCTAATGTAGCCATATGAATCCTCTTTCTAATGCCATAGGTATGACCTGATTTGAGTTCTTCAAGGCAAAGTTATGTCCAATCTCCCACAATGACCTAATTATGGACTGGTTTAGTAGAGCAAACTTGTATGACTTGCCACATGTCACTATTTCCTCCTTCAACTTTGAATTTGATAGACAGGAAAAAACAGTCCGTTTACTTGCGGCCACTCTTTACATAATTCCAATCTGATGCTCAGAGAGAGGGTTATGAAGATTTTCCCACGATCACCTCTTTGAGATGAAATTTAGAAGCCTGAAAAATCCCTAAATTTCACAGATCCTACCTCCAAAAATAATGTAAATCAATCAATGAACGTTTTCCACGACATTCCTTGGGATTTTTTCCTCTCTCTGTGAAAATTTTAGCTTCTGAAACCTCGTAGAAAACAAATTATAGCAAAAATTCTGTGATGACCCGTTTAGGTAAAATTTAGGAGCTTGCAAAAATCCTTAACTTCAACATATCATATCTCCGAAAATATTTCAAACCAAGCTCAAATTTTGTGAAGACGTTCCTCAGGATTTCGGCTTCGCACTCTAAAAATTTCAGCTTCTGAACCTTCGTAGAAACAAAGTTATAGCGAACATTCCACAATGACCTATTTGGAGCAGCGAAACCCTAGAATCCAAAGCTCTGATATCACATGTTGTGAAACTAGCTCCAAAATAGAAGAAAAGAGAGATCAACGCCTTAGAAATCATCCACATCGAGGGGGAAACCTCCAATACATTACATAAATGAATAATTCTTGGATGATACAAATGACCAAAACCTCCTTCTATACATAGGAGTCCATGGGGCCACAATATAATCCTAGCCGACCTAACAATAATAATGTAAGGGCATAATAATAAAAATATTGGGGTTACAAGGGTACACAAATAACAATAAGAGGGCTACACTAATAACAATAAGGTACTAAACTAGTAATATAGGGACCTAACATGTGATATGGTTACATAACACAAAAATAGCTGAAAAGAGCATATCTATAATTCAACCATATCTTCTAGTTTATGAATTAAAACTAGCAGGGCCTATGAGGCTTTCAATATCCTTTCTATTACATCTGCAAACTCTACATTTCCTTAAGGATCAAAATTTCTAGCCATACTAAGTAGAAAACATAGAATTCGACAGGAATTTACAAAGGTAAATACAAGAAAGTAACTAACCAGACTGCTAAGAACAAAGGCCATAATCCAAAGAAGGAGCTGAGAGGCTAGAGTAGTGATTAAATAGAAAATTCCCAGAACCTGGAATGGTTCGGCATGTGATGAAAAGACCTAGTTCTTCATTGCTAATCCTCTGGAATAGAGGATTTTTGTTAGAGGGACACCCCTAGACAGGAGAATTAAATTCCTTCCCTATTGAAATGAAATCGACACCTAAGTTTGCCGAATTTGTAGAGTCTTGTGACACATTTCCATTAAATAGAAACTACTGTTCTCCAGGGTAAATACCATAAGATATTACCACTTGTACTCCACCAAGGGTCACTTGTGCTGCCTATTATAATTCCAAGGCCAGAGGTGAGGAGGAGTCACCTGGGAAGGAGGAGCCCGACGATTCATCCTAATATTGGTTTTTTCCTCTAACAAACAACTATTTTCATGTTGAGACGTGGGATTTGTATTTGGACTTATCATATCAAGGAATTGGAAATAATTTCATCCGTTGATTGTGCTTAATTTCTCCTTGATTCATCATGGTGGCCATTTTTGCAAGTTTATCAACCTCATGATTAATATGTATAAGAATATGATATAAATTAACCTCTTCAAATCTTGATGCAAGAGAGAGAATTCTTTGAATTAGATTCACTGACTCATTGTTGATGCATTTCTTAACATTTGTGAACTGCCAGATAACAAGCATCAAATCCCTGAAAAAAATTAATTTCAAAATTTCGCATTCTTTGGCCATCTCCAAACCTTTCCATAAAGCCAAATGTTTGTCATGATTATTGGTGGCAGTTCCAATACCCCATGCAAATTGAGAAACCATTTTTTCATCGAGGCCAATTAAGACCCCTCTTGCGCCAACCTCCCCTGTATATTTTCTTTTCTCAAAGAAAATAAGAATTTTGTATATACATATTCCCTCTGCACATATATAAAATGCTATCAATGTTTTAAATATTTATTTAATAATTAAATATTTAACTTGTCAAAGCGCACATGGAGAATACACATTGTTTTTGTGATCATAAGCTTAAGGTGCAAATTTAGAACCATAATTGGAGGAGCTTGTTTCATTGTATGGAGCTTTCCTTGTGTGGAGTTTACAATGAAAGCTTTCATTGTGCGAAGGAAGCTTATTTATGCTTTAATTTGAAGAAGTTCATTGTGTGGCACTTACAATAAAAGCTTTCATTGTGTGGAGCTTATAATAAAATCTTTCATTAAAAAAATATAAGCCTAAAAATAATAAGTATTCATTATTTAATTTAACTTTATGACCAAATCAAATTTATTTAATAATAAATTTTATTAATTTCTAAAAACAACAGAGACTTATGATATAATAAATTATTTTTGTAAAGTTGAAAGAAGCATATCATAATGCATTAAACCATGGATTTTATTTTTCAAATCGTTGCGAAAACTCTGTATTTCGTCTTGCAATATTCAATACTAAATTAGTATTTGTAATAAATTTAGTTATACTCATGTACATTTTCTTTTCTTAAAGAAAATAAGAATTAAAGAACTCATGCTAGACTTTGGATATACATATTCCCTCTCCACATATATAAAATGAGATCAAAGTTTTAAATATTTGACTTGTCAAAGTGCACGTGGAGAATTTACATTGTTTTTGTGATCATAATCTTGTGGTGAAAACTGAGAACCATAAGTGTAGGAGCTATTTTCATTGTGAGGAGGAAACTTATCTCTATTTTACTTTGAAGAAGCTCTTTGTGCAAAGCGATTTGCAAATTTTGCACAACTTGAATATTAAAAAAAAATCATAACAATATATTTATTTATACGATAAAAAACTTAAAAAAAAAACATATTCTGACCAAAATATTTTTAGCCAAATTCCAACCCAAAGTTCCAAAACTTTGAATAGTTTAAATTCCTAATAATAATGGTATGGATAATAATGCTATGCACTAGCTAGACTTCTAACAAGTTAATTAATTAATACTCATCATGTGTTTACATATAATTAGAGAAAAAAATTGGAAGGAAATAATTGATACATATCACGTAGTTACAATTAATTACATAAAAACATTTGGAGAATACTATTGAATTGATATGGATCATGTATTTACATATGATTAAAAAGAAACATGTGACTGTAATAGAAAATAAAGAATTCGACAAACCATACCAAAATAAATCCAAAGCTAAAGACAATCCTAACATCTATCAGGTTGAGTCCCTACTATTCATATCATTTAATGAATGCATTTAGGGAATCCAAAGTGACAGGGATCAATTCTTTTTTTTGCGGATCTTTCATTGTGCAGAGCTTTCATTGTGTAGAGGAAGCTTTCTCTGCATAGTGAAAGCTCAGCACAATGAAACATTGACTGTGACCAAATCAAATTTAACTTTATGACCAAATCAAATTTATTTATTATTAAATTTTCTCAATTTATAAGAATGGCAGGGACTTATGATACAATAAATTATTTTGCTAAAGTTGAAAGTAGGGTTTCATAATGCATTACAATATCGGTTTTAGTTTTCAAATTTTAGTTTGCTCCACACTTCCACACTTCGCAAAATGATATATCACAATGAATATATTTTTTTATTTACGTTTTCTCATTATTTGAGAATGCCCAGTTTCCACAATCATTTCTTCTTCTTCACTCTACACAACCTTTAACAATTAATTAGTGCAACTAGATGAAAGGACTATGTTATGTTGCAACTACTAATATTTGTTTATTTTTTTACCAAGCCTCTCTGAGTTGTATATTATGATAATAATGTTTGTTAACATGTCTAACTAATCGATACATTTTTTCTTTTGTCATACAAGTGTTTGACCAAGCATGCTCTATTCTGGTTAGATTTTTGAAAGTAGGTTTGATTAAAATAGTCATAAAGGTCACATGAAGGGTTAAATATAAACATCTTACAATATGCCAATAGGGGTCTAACATGTCCTGGAAGTGTGAAGAGAAAATTATGCGTCAAAGAAATTTTAATTTTTAATTCTACTTATTTAAAAATAAAAATAAATTATATAACAAAATGCCCCGTGAAGGGTTGCTGGATAAATTGTAGGATAACATTAATGAAGTTATAAGAATATCTCTCCCACTTTTGGAAAACAATGACATACAAAGTTTGCATTTACATTACATATTGCAAACGATGGATATCATTTATGAAGGTACAAGATTATCTCTCCCTATTACCAAAGTTTATTATTAGTCCCTGTCGCCTGCAGCTAAGGCAGGGACTATAGGAATCGAAATGGAGGGGTTAGCATTATTTTTAGCTGCTTAAAATTATAAGCACCAACCAATAACCAAAGTTTTAATTTCTATATTCTGAGTATATTCTTCGGCATCCAATAAAACGTTTTACCGTCTTATTTTCCGCATATCGAGGCCATACCAATATATTAGGTAAATTCAAGATTGTTATATGATGAATTCAAGATGACTTTTTTGAGACATGCGTAAAGCTAGCTTAATGCTAGCATTAGTTCTCAGGCATTTAATGTTTGGGATAATATTGGTCCATATCTCATTTTGGCGATACGGACAGAGTTATGTGGTATCTCAGACATGTGGCTTGCATGAAAATGCAAGTGGCGAGTAAAAGCGAAACTTGTTTTGGCTTGCAACAGCTGGAACAACAAACCAACTCTCTCATAGCCATCAGAGCATAGAGGAGCCTCAACTAGATTTCAGGTGGTCGTCCAGTACTAACTTCAGTATGTGCTCCAACCAGATTTCAGGTCGTCCAGTGCTAACTTCAGTATATCATATAGCATGGAACTACAGCATATAGAGTCTTGGAACTACAACATATAACATCCTGGGGATTTCACTTACTTCTCTTCATATCAGGCTGTGAGGGGATATCATCTGGTTTTCCATCAGGCCGCGGTGGAACTTGGAGAGCTTCAGGGCTCCACTCCAGATGGCCTCGGGCATGGTTGCGCCTGAACAATAAAATAACAGGTTAAAAACAAAATAACATGATCACTTACGTTTCTTAAGTTCTGTTCATGGTATAGAAAGCAAATAAAATGCAGCAATTGCCCTCTTTGGTTTTGGCACCATGTAAATTGCAATTGAACTATGAATTAATGCCAATCATCGTTTCCCTGCATCTATCAGTACTTTGGCAAAGTAATTTTTTTAATTTTTTACACGAATTAAGCCATAGAACGATTCGAATAGCACAGCAGCTGCTCCGACGGAGGTGATAGATCTATCCTATTTTCACAGAGAACCGTCTTCAAATTACTCTCTGTTCGTCTTCAAATTACTCTCTGTTACTATGCGTTGTTTCACTTTGCTTTTTTTTCTCCACAAATTGTAATTTCTCTTCAACAATATAACCTGGCTAAATGAAAACGAACCATATTAGATCCAAAATAACAGATGGAAACATCATGGAAATAATATGTTACCCATTCTAAAAGGATCTCCATTTGGGCCGATAAGTTTTACCTTCAACAATATAACCTGGCTAAACGAAAACGAACCATATTATATCCGAAATAATAGATGGATAAAGCAGATGCTGTCAATTGGAAACATAATGGAAATAATATGTTACCCATTCTAAAAGGATCTCCATTTGGGCCGATAAGTTAAGATCAGCATTCTTTCTTCCCCCCATAAACTCCAGAACAGGAACCCCAAAACTATAAACATCAGCTTTAACAGACAATTTCCCCTGCATAACGTACTCTAGTGCCATATACCCGCTGCAAAATTAGAATAACGCTTTAAAAAATATGTTTCGCCATTAAGAAAAATACAGGAAATTGAAATACAAATTGTACAATTTGTTCATTCTCAATACTGCCGTAATTAATATAACATGAATTACCCTAAAACTGAATTAATATAACATGTCTTACCGAGTTCCAACAGCTGCTTTGCTTTGAAGACAGTACCACTGCGCGCTTTAGCGTAACGATGTTATACAAATTCTTCGTCACAAGAAATTCCTCCATATTCGTGGGCTCTTTACGAGGTAGTCAAGCTCAGGTTGGCTCTGAAACTGATAAAAAAACAGAGAAGACATATAATACATGAAGGTCCACCGAGATTTGGAACTCAAGATCATATATGCCAAGATAATAGAGAATGCATTGCATTAGACTGTTGCTAGACTGTGGGTGATTGGAAGAGTTGCTGCCCAGCCACAGCATGTGGAGAAAGCAAGCGTCCGGAATGCTGTACATTTAGCATTTTAAGTTCTTAGATACAAGGCTTCAACAAAATCCATCTTTGACGCATCCAGAAAGTGAGCAAGGTACTGGATATAGATCTTTGTTTATGTTTCAGATAATGAATTAAACAACAAACTACTCAAACAACCTATTTGATCCCTTATTCAGGAAGGAAAGAACCAAACCATTGATACCCGCAGCAACCACGTGTACTACATGCAAGATGCTCAAGATGCTTGATATCGACACATATACGCATTATTCTATTTATTAAATATTAATTATCTCTTATTTTACTTCAATAAGTTAATTTATTATCTCTTGTGGTAAGTCAGTTTAACTTTTAAACGCAGTTGTGTATAAAGGTTATCATTTTTGACTTATCACTGTATGGTATTTTTTTCAGCATTACTCTTCTATGAACTTTATCAACTAAACCTTCGATTGTTATTTACTATGCAAACAAAAATACCGACCATATGATCCTCTTTTAATATCTCAGCTACAGTTTGCAAGTCGTGGGTGCTTTTATGCCTCGCAGTGATGTTCTCCAGCTGCCAGAAGCTGTTTTTGGGATATATGGGTTATAACTTATGATCATCTGCGAGCATTAATCTAACATATAAGTGTGTGTAACCATCACTTCGTTGCAGAGAGGAAGTTAATATTTGCAAACTCTTGGGGGTTTGTATTAGGTGATTATCCACAATTGAGAGAATGGTTCTGAACCTTGCAAGATTAATGGCACAGTTCAAGGCCAGGCTCATGAGCTGTCGTTTCAATTTTGTGTACTTAGCTCGCAAATGAAAGAACCGAAGATTTCGCATGCAGGCTTGTGTCACTTATGCTATAATGATTGTCCTTATGTGAGATTCTCTCGTATCATTGCCATTGGAAATTCAATGCAGAACATGTCATGTTCTTGCATTAGAGACTAAGGCTTAAAAAATGTCCTTTGATATTGGCCCAGATAATATTATGCATGGCACATACTGCTTTTAATTCGATTGCACAAACGAATGGACTCAAAGAATGTACAATAACTAAAGCCTGAACAATGTACAATGACGGAAAATAAAAAAGACTTGAAAGCTAAAGAAAGCATCTCTTAAAACAAAACACTTGCATTACAAAAATGCTTCTAACCTTCAGTTTGAGTGTTTCTGAAGAAGTCCTAAACAGAAAAAAGCTTCTTCTTATCTGGGTAATCATGAGAAGATCTTCCAATTTGAGGCACAAGCTCCATAAGTTATGTCAATGAGACTGCAGACAATATGGACCTCACTTTCTTGACATTCGTTACTAATAGGTTGAATATCTCAGTCATAAGTTTCTGTGCACGATTGCTTTCAAGTTCATTAGTTGTAATCACCTGGCCTCTGCTTTCTTCTTTGGCAGAAGAATGCCACTGATTTTCAAAAAATTCTTCTCCATTTTTTCATAATTTTATTGAAATTTCCATTATTTTGTTGACTAATTTGTGATTCTTTAGAATATACTTTTAAAATTTGCGTATAATCCCGTATTGGGAAATGTTTTATAAAATAGTAAATTAAAAAAAAAATGTGTTTGAAGATGCAATATGGGGTTACCCAATGCTGTTGTCTCTTAGCATTTAACTACTACATTGTGATGTTGACCTTTTCGAGCTGAAGCTCTGACTCGCAATTAACCATAGACCATTCGCCCAAATTCAATCTGTGGAACCCAAAACTCAGAAAAACACCAATCTACTTCCCGCTTCTGATACTCTGCGAATAAAGTATCAAAATTAACCTAGATCGTACTGGAGTTTTGACATTTGTACAAGTCCATGAGAATCCAATGACCGACTACAATAATGAAAACCTCCAAAACGAACACGGTCTGTATGAAAATGTAATAAACAGCAACCTCCCAGCATCGATTAGATGAACTGACAGAAGTTTCAAGGAATATTTACCAATCGGTTTCCATTTGCTTTAGGAATTGACACCAGAATTTCAAATAAGTTGGATGTTCTTCAGCTTCCGTCAACCTCCAAAGAAATAAGTTTTCCCGTAAATGCACACCTCATCCACTACGAATCCCGGCTATGCTACCGCCATTTTCATCTATTATCTCTTGTAGATATCATGGAATGTAGCCGAATGTGAACGATTTTCGAGGGTTTGTGCAAGCATCTCTGCAACCTTTTCTCAGCTTGCTAAGGTAGTAGAACAGGTAGGTGAGCAACTCTGCTATTATTCCCCCTTGGGTCTGTCTTAGCTAGAGGTGTTCGGACCGTCACCTTCCCCTATAGGTGCTTGGCTTCGTTCCAGCACCAATAGCTATAGTTTATTCGTCAGTCGATCTAGTGCCAACAGTCGCAGAGGTAGAGGCTAGTTACAATCAATTCTGTTCAGTTTATGAATATAAAAAACATAAAGAAATACCTTAATGTCGGCAAATACTTTTTTTATTCTGATGATCTAAGATTAAACGTAAAGGTCTGGTTCCGTAGTTAAATCAACATTCACCCACTGAAGAAATACCGAGGAATTTAAACTGTTTAATGATACGTAAATATTGGCTCATCTTTGTACTGTAATTTTATAAGTTCTGCTCATCGTTTAGTGGCGAGTACAACCACAACCGGTTTTCTGGTTCGAATATTTAGAAAGCTCTGTGAATAATCATGTTTAACATTGAATAATATCATTTTCTCTGTGGTAGGTCGCAGTCACACAGAGGTCTGGCGGCAGGGACTTGCTGCCCCGCAGCCAACCTTGTTTATATGTCTATTGTATCATTACTACCTAATTGTTGGTTGTTGTGCCATATTCGAATTAGTGGGTTGATATGTTATATTTGTTTCATCCTTTTAAAGGAGGTTAAACCTGTGATATGTGTTTTTTCTTTTGTTTTCTATTAATTTTCAAGATGGATAGTATGTTTTCATGTTTAACGTTTATGTCGATTACTTCAATGGCCGGTTGGCTTAATATCTCTTTTCTTCAATAAAATCATTTTAATTGTGTTTCGTCTTTGGGATGATATTTTTGGTTGGGGTCGACAAAATGAAATATACGTGTTCCTTTTGGACATTGTTCAGTCCCTATCAACAATAAAATTATGGTAAAAAAGCACTCAAAAAAATTGTTAAAGTAGACGAACCTTGCAGTGGGAATGGCAACAAACTATTTTTCTATAATGAATTTGTACATTCTATGATGATTATCTTTATCATTGGAATATGAATAAATTTACATTGATTTTTATGTTATCATTAGATTAAAATTTAATTCTATCATATTAATATCAGAATCAATGGGAACATTGTTTCAATTATCAACCATAAAGTGAATCGAAATAAAGGGGAATGCTTAGTAAAATGTTACATAATTTAATCTATTGGTGGACCTTGATTCTTGACTACTTCATTATTCCAAGTCTAGATTTACATTCGGTGGTTTTAGCAAAGAACAATGTACTGATTTATTGCTGAGATCACACAAGGCGATCCAATGGTGGAGGCGAATTAGGCATAGTTTTGACTAGGGTAGACTACTCTTACCTCATGTTCATTTCATTGTTTTCCCTAGCCACCATGCTAAGGACTTTTCCCTGGTCTCTCTGCTAAGGAATGAGCCAACCAACTCAGGTATTAGGCGAATACAACTGCGTAGTTCTCATTTTGAATTGTAAACATCAAGCCCTTCTCAGGTAAGTGCATGAAATTAGCTTACTTATTTTTCATAAATGGTTTCCATTTTGTGGGGTTTATGTATTACTAATGCCTTGTTTTGGCATTTTTCTTCATATATTTTCTATTTTTTTTATGCTCTCTATTCTTACAAGCTTCTGAGTGATTATCAAATAAAAGATCCTATCAAATATATGATAATATTATTTTAATGCTCGGATGAGGATGCTTCACTATAGTTTTTGAAATAATGCCTTGAAATTATTTAAATATTAGTTTGAATTTACAATAAAAACAATGGTTGTAACCCTCAATTATTCATTGCCTTGAGCAAACACTAATTTTTTGGTCGAGTCTCACGATTTGGCTACTATTCGGTTCTTTATAAAAAACCTAAACATGTTTGGAATCACATTGTCACCTAACAATATTCTCCTTACATAATAGATATATATTCATGCTCTCAAATCCATACATAATTAAATCAGTGGGTACACAAAAACAACAACCTTTCTATTAAAAATAAAAACAAAGAAACTTCACCCTCATTTATGCCATTTTTTACTACGGTTTATGTTCAATTTTCTGCAGAACTTGTAAATGGTTGGGTCGATCTCTATCTGAGTACTCATCGCCAACCATGACAAGCCCAAAAATATATATCACAAAGTTGTAAATAAATTAATATTAAAATATGCTTATAGAGAATTATCCATTATAAAACTGTAGATAAATTAACGTAAGATATATATTTATGGGATATAGATTAGTTAGTGAGAGGGTCCTATTTTATTTCATTGAGAATTACTTGTCCCAAAATCCATAAACACAAATCCGACCATGAATTGTTTGAAATGATTCAATTCAAAATTCAACATTAATTTTATAATTATTCTAAAATATAATGATTTTTTTTAATAAAAAATGATTTATTTGAAAGCATGGATTGTACACCATTAAAAATAATGGAGTACCTAGGAAAGGAGAAAGTTATTCCACTTAATGCAATACTTTCTCTTTTGTAAATGCATAACTAATGATGTTTCTTAGCAATAAAATGGCAATGATAAATATATATATATATATATATATATATATTGAAATGTATTTTATATTTTTTAAAGAAGTATTATGCGTTTTTATATTAATCTATAATTTTATATTTCTTATTTTGTTGATTGATTATAATTTATAGGTATAAATAATAGTGAAATGCCACCTCCTGGTCATCCTAAAAAGGATCAGAAACAAATTTCACTTGTCGATGCATATAATATGTCTCAATGCTCTAATTAACGACACATTTCTGAAAATGAAGTATATGATCATCTAGATGAGGACCATGAATCAAATAGCACAAAACTTGTTGAAGAGTAACCAACATCCAAGAGGTCGAAAAGAAAATTCAAGTCCAAATGGAAGACGATATTTGTATGGGCTTATGCTGTAAAAGATTGTGATGGTGTTGAAAGGATAAAATGTTCATGGTGTGTAAAATTTAAAAGGAAAACTCCATTTTCTAAAGGTGGAAACACAACTCTTCAAGTTAGTGGTTTAAACATGTAGAGATAATGGTTGATGCTCAAAAAGAGAGAATTATATTAGTTATTGAAAACATGTATTTTGTTTTCATACATGATTTAGCTTTGGAAGTATATAATCTGTAACTTGAATAGGTATAAAATCACTACTCGCATACCTATAACAAATGAATAATCAACATATACAATATAACATTGTAAAAGAGTTTCTACATGGTACTAAGGAGGAATACGAGAAAAAATTAAAAGATGAGACTTTCAAAAGCCTATAATGCTTATTTTTAGTTGATGAAAGCATTGATCCGACTATGGTGCAACATTTGATATGTTAGTATTACATATTTGACAAATGGATGAAGAGGTCCATATGCTACAAAATTCATACAACTGCTACAAATTAGAGATGGAACATCATAGTCTATGTATGATGCGATGACATCCATTTTAGCGTAAATGAATCTATCCATGAAAAATTTAGTTGGATTTGGATTTGATGGAGCATCATCCATGAGGGGTATTTGTGAAGGTTTATCTACTAATATTTGTCAACATACCCTTAATTTATTAGATATCCATTGTCTAACTCATTGAGAAGCATTTTTATTTTATCAAGTTTTCTGAGTTGATAACTACAGGTTTAACCTTTGGCTTGAGAAACCATGATCTAGGGTCATATAAGTTGTCAAAATTACCTAGGGATCGCGCCTGGCTAGGGCCACACTAGCCTTTAACCTGAATATATTTTTTTCCCATGGAGTTTTGAACCAGTGACCTTCACATCATGGAGGCAGTACACCCCATCATCGTCTATTCTACACCTCGTGGGAGCTCATCAAGAATAATTAGCAACAACAGTTGCTTCATCTTATTTTGAAGAGTTGCAAGCTATTGATAAGTTTGCAAACAAGGTATATTTATGGTTACGGAAATATACTAAAAGACATGGAGAAATGAAAAACATAATGGAGTAATTTCAAATTGAAAGGCTAGAAGTGTTACAAATTCATCATATTAGATGACTTTCTAGAGAAGAAATCATGGAAATACTCATTAAGCTCATGTATGTTTTGTTATGAGACTGGGAGTTAGTGGAGAAAAAAAATATGTGATGACTACAATATTTCAAGTTCAATTTTGAAACCACTTACGTCAAGATATGCTTATTGAGTTAAATAATTTGAATCAAAAGTTTCAAGAGGATCATGTTGAAATTACATTTATTGGAACGAATTTGGATATCACTATTAGCTTGCTTCATAAGCGATTTCTAAGAGACACACTTGGGGCAGGTTTAATGCACACATCATATTTTTTAAGTAAAACACAACAAGGAACTATTGAGTTGAAAATTTCACAAGTATGGTACATGTACATGCATTGAGGTTTAAGAGTTTTCCAAAGTCACAAAGATCAAGGAAACTAGATGATTGCATTATGCTAGGAAAAGGTTCTATAGTGAAGTTGATTGAATCTTTAAATTCAAGATTCATAGATTTACCTATTTTAATGTAGCTAAGTTTTTTAGTCATCCTAATTATTATGAGGATATGGATGATAGAGACTCTTGAATAAGAACATGTCTGGCATGTTTATGTGAGAAATTTAGTGTTGGAGAATTAGCTATTATGGACAATGTGAAAGTATGGGTGAAATGGATGAATTTATTTGTACTATGTATAAATATTACCCCAAAAAGAATGTGTTTGTAGTATGAGATATATGTAGAGGTGAACATAAATGGTTTGAATGATTTCCATATTTAATGAATCTATGGAAAGAAATTCTTATTATTCCAGCTAGAACAACAGTACAACAACATGTGAAAGAGACGTTTTAAAATTAAATCAGATAAAAAATGATGATAGATCAAGACCGTATTTATAAACATTGGATATGTTAATGTTTCTCTCTTTGGGTGCACCTTATGTTATAAATGAGGTAGATTGAAACATTATTTATGATGAATGGAAAGAGATGAAAAATCGAAAGCCTCTTATACTAAGAAAATAGATTCATATATTTAATGATATAAGTTCTAGTAATTTCGAAGAATGTGAATTTGTATTAGGGGAATTTTGAGGTTTAAAATGGGTCTCCTAAGAAAAATGTACAACTAAAATAAAATTTATAAGAACCAATAGAATTCAAGATGATGATGTTAGCCAGGGGGGATGATTCACCATTTTTGGAGTAAAAAAATAAAAATATTAAAAAATAGTAAAATAACAAAACTATTTTTTCAACTCATATTTGCAACTTATCTCGCTAAATTTTTACTCAAATTTTGAGTGGGAGTACTCGTTGGATGAAAAATTTAATTCCTCATCCAAGGAGTACCTATGTTGCATACTTTCGATGGACCCCGCTACACGAAAAATGAGAAATACATGAAAAACCGTGATTACAATCATGTTTTTCATGTACTTTTCATTTTTAGTGTAGTAGAGTCTATCAAAAGTATGAAACATGGGTACTCCTTGGATGATGAATCAAATACTGCGTCCAACGAGTGTTGCCGCTCGAAATTTGAGTAAACCCATAGGGAGATAAGTTGAAAATATGAGTTGAAAACATAGTTTTTTCTTTTTTCCCTCTAAAACTTGATGATGTAGTATAATATTGTTTTATTATTTTCACTATTATTTTATAATTTCCTTAGGAGGCCCATTTTACACCTCAAAAATCTCCTAATGTAAGTTTCAACCTTTATTATCATTATTGTCTTACTCTATTGAGCACTTGAAAAAACAATTTTGGCAAGTGAAATTTTTCAATTTTAGATAATTTGAATTTTACTTTTTGTTTTATAATATATCTTAAGTTTTATTATGTTCTACCATCAAATATACTTACCTTTTGATTATTTTTGTTTCGGATCTCATATATGGATTTGAAGTGTTTCTTTCTCAAATTTTGTTTTATCCAAATCCAATGATCCTTTAAATGGAGATGTTACAAACTGAAACCTTAATGATGCATGATAGGTAAGTCTATGAGAAAATTAAAAAAGGTAATATATTTGTTGTGATCATATGCATATTCCACTACATACTAATTTAAATTTTCAAATCATAATTAATGCAATCACCTAAAATTTATGGAATGCATATATTCTAAGATAAAGATTAGTATTTATTTTGTTTATCATATATTTGTGAAGATCGTTGGCAATATTATTCTTATGATTACATATGTTTTCCATGATGGAAAATCTCTTAAAAAATATTTGGGGGTGAAAATGTGAAGTTGGGTTACACTTTTTGCCCTTTTTTGAGCAAAAACTTTCATTTTTTTCGGTACTTCAACTTTCTGCAAGCTAAAACAATTATTCTATTTAGAATTTCATTTTGTGATAAAAATAAAAGTTGTCAGAAATTTTGTTAGCTTTCTATTACTTATTTTTTGGAATTGTTTTATACACATTTGATATGTCAACTTAGCGTTTCTTTGAGTGTGTGTTTTTTAACAATCAACAGATTCATAAGAAGTCATGTTAATACGCAATGTTGTATTCTTTGAAAATTTGTGTTTTTGAGAAACAAAATGTGTTACAACAATCTAGACAGAGTCTAATTCAGTTTCTTCATATTTACAAAGCCAATGGATGCATATCATAATTACCAGAATTTTTTGAACTGGTCCAATATGAAAAAACTGCATATTTTGAATATGTTTCACGACGCAAGATATTTCTTAACATATAAGTTATAAACTAAAAATCTAAAAGCTACCCATTAGAGAAAACAGACCAATGTAATGTACCATAATTTTTTCAATTTTTTTTACAATGTATTTTGGAAAATACAATATTTTGATTTCACTAAATCACAATGACCTTAAGAAATTGTTTGTATCCGTTTTATTACAAAATTAATTAAAATTAGTAAATATTTATGAAATTCCATAAAAGTTATATTTCCTGAAAGTAGATTCAATTCTAAAAATGCTTGTCTTGTTTCCGACAGTTAATTCAGAATGTTTCATGGATTTTAATCATTCCAAAGTTGTAGAAACATATTCAGGGCTTGGCTCTGCGTAACTGGTGACGCATTAGTTCGGCTGAAATCTTAAACAAAGTTTGGCTGAACTATTTTTTGCGCCGAAGGCTCATTAAGTCAAATGACAAAGTAGTTCGGCCGAACTATTTCTAAAAATTTCGGCCAAACTTTTACCTAAATTTCTGTCGACTAGAACGTACCGCCGAGCCTCTCCAAAAAATCATTTCGCAGCAATATAAATTGCCACAAAATCATTCATTATTTTCGCATACTTTCGCATGTTTGGTTTGATTTTACAAAAGTCGTGATCTGATTTTGCAAAGAATTGTTTTGGGTTTAAGGACTTTTCTTGGAGGTACATTCAAAGGAAATTTCTTTGAGGCACATTATTTTCGTACATTTGGGTTTAAATAATTTTCTTGGAGGTACACTCAAAGAACAGTTTTGAAGACTTTTCTTGGAGGTACATTCAAAGGACATTTCTTGGAGGTATGTGATACAGTTTTTTGGATGTTTTTTGGGCTTCATTTTTTTTTTTAATTATGGATTTGGGCTTAATTTTCATTATTTTTGAGGGTATGGATTTGAGCTTAATTTCGAAAGGACATTTTTTGGTTTTGGGTTGAAGTAAATATTTTATAATGATTTTTTAAAATGAGTTTTTGTGTAGCTTTTTAAATGAAATTTTTTTGTAGGACTTGGAAGGAAATATTTTGAACTTCGTTTCATTTTTATAAGACATTTTTTTCTTGAATTTTTAAAAGTAAGTGTTTTGGATTAGAGTATGTATTTTTTGCAAAATTTTTAAAATGAGTTTTTTTTTTTTAAATTAAATCTTTTGTGATGTTTTTTTTAATTGAGTTTTTGTCTAAATTTTTGAAGAAATTTTTTTGAACTTCATTCTCTATTATCATGGGAAATCGAAGGAATTGTACGAGAAAATATGATCGAAAAAGAGACCCTGAGGAACGTAGAGAAGAGATGATACAATCTCGCAAAAGAAAGATAGAAGCACTCTCAAATATTGAAGGGGAAAATCAACCTCAACTAGAAGTTGAAGTAGGTATGTAAATGTAAATATTATGATTTTTGATATATTTAAAATTTTCCTAGTGTAAAATGTGAAGCTTAATTTTTATTTGATGAACTAATTTGAAAAATATTTTTCAATGTAAACAGAAAGAGATATTCCTCAAAACATTGATGATGAGATACAAAATTTTGAAAGAGAAAGTGAAAAAGATATTGAAGATGGTGAAAATGTTGAAATAAATTCAAGTGAAGAAATTGAATCACAAGGTATGTACACACACACACACACACACACACAGATATATATGTTGAACACATGCATGTATTATTGAAATTATCCATATATTTATTAGTTTAGTTATTTATTGAATATGTAAACTTATTATGTACTATTCATTCGAATATGTACAGATGAAATCAATGTGATCGATGATGAGATGTTAGAAAATGTTGACACTCACACATATGGAGATAAAAAAGCTGACCATTATATACGATATCGTGTTAACTGCATTTTTGAGAAGTATTTCATAAAGGAAAAGGTGACAGTTCAAGCCCAAATGTTGAAAGTCTCCTATCATTAAGAAATTTAAAAGAAGCTACGACTTTATTGGGTATTCGAAAAATCAACAAAAGATAAGAAAATGAAGGAAAATGTGATACAAAATATAAATAGTGCTATAAATTCAATTAGAAGAACTATACATAAAAATGTTTCAGTTGTACGTAGAGAAATACATATGGCAATGGTTTCATCAAGTACTAAAGAGAATCGCTTGGTAAAATCTATGGCACGAGCATTAGGAACCTCGCGAAAAAATTTGCACAAACATCAAAAATTTCGGTTGCAAATAGATGTAAATGATGAAATTGCTTGTTGGAGAGCTATTTGTAGGCAACCATACAAAGATAGACTTGGAGAAAATGTTAAAAAAATAATATATGAATATTGGAAGAACAATTCACGTGTGTCACCAACTGCAAGGCATGTGATGCGAAGAAGAATAGCACGAAATCATTACGAATAACATGAAAAAAAATTCTTGGAAACCACTCAGATAGAGTTGTTCAACAAGTTCAAAGAAGAGAATCGTGAAATTCATGTTTCAATCAGTGCTTTTGTTCAACAAAAACCATGGTATGTAAAACCTATCACCGTACGTGACACTTGTTGTTGCCGTTATCATGTGGAATTTGAGTTATATTATGACACATTCCTTGATTTGGTAGAACATTTTGGAAAGATTCACCTCCTCCTTCCACTATCCGTGATTTCATATTTCAAATTCTATGTGAAAGATAAAGCGATGAACTATTTTACGAAAAGAAATGTTTTGGTGGTAAAAAAATGTGATGATTGTGGAAATTTGAATAAATTTCAAAACAAATATCGTACTGATATAAATGATCAATCATTGTACAACATGAAAGTGAAATGGAAGAGATATGAATATATCCATACATTGATTCAAGGTGCAAATAGTGTTAAAAGAATTGAATTACGAGAAGAAGAAATTTTTGTGATAGAATTTTTGAGAAAGTTTGAGGCAGAAATTTACAAATACACCAAGAATTTCCATAAAGCTTGATGGCAAGACTTGTAATTAAAATAATTCCATGAAGTTTTTCCACCAGAGATCATTTTGTCAGTAATTTAATTTTCAAAAAACTACACATTTGTTCCACAAAAAGAAATTCAGAGTGAATACTATCATTCTGACCAAGTCTCCATGCTCGTCCATATTCTATATAGACATGCTGAACAAAACGTCGATCATATAGAAAGCACCAGTGAAAATTGACATATTATTAAAGAATATCACTTTTATATCAGTGACGATCATACACATGATACATATTTTGTACAACATTGTTTTCGAAAAATTTATGATTCCTTGAAAAATCGTGGAATAACATTCAATCAACATTAGATATGGTTAGACAGATGCGCAGGTCAATTCAAATCTGCACGATCATTCTTTTGGTTTTGTTGTCTTCATAAGAAAACCTGCATTAAACATTGTTAGAATTTCTTTGAGACTGGCCATGGAAAAGGAGAACATGACGGTGCAGGGGCATGCATAAAACGAGCACTTCGAAGAAATCAAAGGAACCCCTCTACAAGCCGACTTGTGGACGCAAAAGAAGTTGTTCAATGGTGCATCGCTGCTCTAAGCCATGAGATTAACCGATCAAGGGAAGTGCGAAGGTACATTCAATTTAATTTTTATTAGATATCTAATTTTAAATAGTGTACATTTATCACAATGATTATCTTTGATTGTATTTTGATATCATATTTACATTCTTCTTTAAATTTTCCATAGAAATGTTTTTTTGGCATATTGGGATCGAAGACGTAGATAAATCAATTGGAAATGATGTTGAAACAATAAAAGGGACTCAAAAATTGCATTCAATTAAAAAAAAATTGTCCATAAATGTGTTTGCATTGGATAAAAGAAAATATTCTTGTTTTTGTCATGTTTGCATAAACAACACAAAATCCAATGATGTTTGTGAAAACAAAATGTATGTAAAATATTGGAAACATACAGAGCTAAATACAAAGGGAAAAATCTCTGTTGCAATGTTTGAAGAAATGCAATCAAAGGAGACTACAATATCATTCGATGGTGATTTCAAGTTTCTGATCTTGTTAGAGAAGGTAACATTTGAATTGCTTTCTAATGATAAAGATCTAGAAATAAATTTGAATATGTATAATTTTGTTAAGTTTGTTTTATTGTGTAGGAAATGTTTTTGCTGTAATTTCACATACTGACAACGATGAAAATGTGAAGTATTATTTTATGCGTTGAACTAAATGAAAAATGAAATTATTAGAAGACTATAATGATCACAGATTTCCCTATGAAAGAGGATCTATTATACTGAAAGGTTATTTTTTTAGAAATACTAATCAAAGTGGAGATTTTGTTTACTTTGAAGACTATGAAACTGATTTCATAAGTTTTCAATATAGTCACTTGGTGTGTGCAGCACGCATAAAGTTGATAAAGGTTCAATAAAAGAAAAAAATGAAAATTAAGAAATGGAAAATGTCAAAATCCGATCATGAATGGATTATTGAAGATGGCATTCCATTGGAATTTTTTTGATTGAACTGCCCAACAATTTATTCTCTTTGGATTATATGTTCTAGAACTTCTAGTACTCAATTAAAAATTGAGTTGCCTTGTTATGTTATCTTTGCAAGTGTTTGCACATGCACAAATTGTTTTGGTACATGCACTCTAGTATCAACTGAAAGTAGATTTTCTATACATCCATTGATGAAAAATGTTGCATGTATTGGATATATATATATATATATATATATATATATATATATATATATATTCTAGAATGAAATTGACTTTTCAAGTAGTTTTACTATGTTCATTGATGAAAAATGTTTCACGTACTCAATATATATGTTCTAGAATGCAATTGATTGAAAGTGGTTTTTCAATGTGCATTGATGAAAAATGTTGCACGTACTAGATATATACACGAACTTAATGCACGCCCAATTTTTCTTGTGGGATTTTTTGGTAAAAAGTATCCACAATGTAAATAAATCATTCACAGTATATTTTTTTATAAATATTCCTTTCAGATAAGAGACTCGGAGCATTTCTCCGACTTTTGGTGGGATTTGACCCGCATCTCTATTCTTGATTGAAAATCTAGTACAAAATTTCTCTGTCCAATGGTCGGATATGTTCTCTGTGCATTGATGAAAAATGTTGTGCACGTATTTGATATATATATATATATATATATATGTTTTAGAATGCAATTAATTGTTCAAGTAGTTTTCCCATGTGCATTGATGAAAATTGTTTCACGTACTGAATATATATGTTCTAGAATGCAATTAACTGAATGTCATCAATTTACCAATTTATAAATCAATAAGGATACCTAGTTGAGTGCATTAATGAAATTGACCCCAATTCAACAAACATATATCTACTTCATATATTTCCAATCAAAATTAAAGGGATTTATATGGAAAAGAGGCAGAACATATAACCCATGAACTACTTTTTAGAGGTCAATGAAGTTATCATCATGTGGGAAAATGTTTCAAGAACACTTGATCATACTTAAAAGTAATCTTAAGATTGTTTTTGATCTCTACATACTACATACTATTGTTTGAGTGAAAAAAATTTCCAATGAAAAGAACATAGCTTTTCAAACCAACTAACCATATCAATTGAGCTCTATTTCAAAAAAAAGTAAAAAAAACAAAAAAGCCAACAAAATAACATCCTTGGTTGTTATTTTTATTGGAATAACTAAATCATATTAAGGATTTTCTTCATTGAAATTGTTTTTCGATGAAGAATCCTTAAAATATGATTTAGCTATTCCAACAAAAATGACAACCACAAATGTTATTTTGCTGACATGTTTTGTGGCATGTTAACTTTTATTTACTCTTTTTTCAATTAGAGCTCAATTGATATGGTTATTTGCATTGAAAAGCTATGTTCTTCCCATTGGGAATTTTTTCACTCAAACAAGAGAAGAGTATGTAGAGATCAAAAGCAATCTTAAGATGCCAAGTGTACTTCAACCATCCAAAACTTGAATTTTAAAAACTTTTTTATTATATCAAAACAAATTACTTCACATGTCATGCCAATTGTAATTCAACTATCCAATAAAAAAATTAAACATTTAACATTATATCACATGCCAAATGTAGATTAAAACCATCCAAAACTTAGTTTTAAAAACTTTTTGATTATATCACAACATTACTTCACATGCCTAATGTACTTCAACCATCCAAAACTTGATTTTTTTTTTTTATTATTATATCACAACATTACTTCACATGCCATGCCAATTGTAGTTGAACTATCCAATAAAAACATTTAACATTATATCACATGCCAAATGTAGATTGAAACCATCCAAAACTTAAGTTTTAAAAACTTTTTGATTATATATCACAACATTACTTCACATGACATGCCAATTATAGTTTAACTATTCAATAAAAACATTTAACATTATATCACATGCCAAATGTAGATTGAAACCATCCGAAACTTAACCTTTAATTTAACAAAAAATTATAGATCACAACATTACTTCACATGCCAAATTTACTTCAACCATCCAAAACTTTAGTTTTAAAAACTTTTTGATTATTTCACAACATTACTTCACATGCCATGCCAATTTTAGTTCAACCATCCAATAAAAACATTAAACATTTAACATTATATCACATGCCAAATGTAGATTGAAACCATCCAAAATTTGAGTTTTAAAAACTTTTTGATTATATCACAACATTACTTCACATGCCATTCCAATTATAGTTCAAATATCCAATAAAAACATTTAACATTATATCACATGTCAAATGTATATTGAAACCATCCAGAACTTAACCTTTAATTTAACAAAAAATTATAGATCAGAACATTACTTCACATGCCAAATGTACTTCAACCATCCAAAACTTAAGTTTTAAAAACAAAACAAATTATAACACATCATTACATAACATGCCAAATGTAGTTCAAAAGAAAAACATTAATTTATAGATGACAACATTACTAGTAGTTCAACTATCTAAAACTTAAGTTTTAAAAACCAAACAAATTATATAACAACATTACTTCACATTCACATGCCAAAATATGTCCAAAAATTGTAGTTCTCACAAGTATCAAGTTATATATATATATATATATATGACTGTGCATCTAGATAATATATAAAAAAGTAAATTTAAGACTAGAAATCCCAATCAAATCTACAAATCATGTCCATCAAATACAGATGGATGTAGTGTCTTTCCTAGCAGAGTCTTAATCCACACGCTATCTTGCGAAGCATGGGGAACCTGTACTCAATGTACGTACAAACATTAAAATTTGATGTTTTAAAAATTGAGTGAGAATATATAGAACTTCATGTAAAAAAAAAAATATAAAAAAAGTCATGCAATACCTCATGAGGTTCCCTCTCCATTTGTTCGCCTGCTACAACTTCGCCTATGGGAACATCTCCAACAGTAAACTGTACAATATACATGTACAATTATATATATATATATATATATTAAAAATTTTCAAATGAAAATGCATATGTGTATAGATCAACTTATTTTCAATAATATTAAAAAAAAAGTTAGACAACTTGTTCAAATGGTTGAAATGGTGTGGATGTTTCTATCTCCATTGCTAGAGTCTGTGGATTAAAGAAATTTTCTATAGAAACCTAAAATTCAAAATTTTAAAAGTATAAAATAACTCAAGATCAAGATCTCAATTTGTGATAAAACTTAAATAAACTTCAATTTATAAATTATAACTTTTAAAAAAACATATATATATATGTGTGTGTGTGTGAAAATTTGAATACTTCTGCAGGTGAATTTGGGACATCTCCTAAGAGAGGCTCCAAAAAAAAATGTCCAAAAACCTAAAATTCAAAAAATTTAAAATAACTCAAGATATAGACATATATATCTCAATTTTTAATGGAACATTTTGAGGTGGAATATATATATAAATTAAACATAAATTTTAAAAGTGAAAATTTTTCCATACTTGTTGTGGATATGGCACATCTCCTAAGGAAGTAGAAGGTACATCTCCCAAGGAAGAAGAAGGTACCTCCATCGCAAAAACATTAGACGGAATCAAAATCTGTTAAAGCATTTTATTATTATATATGTACATGTACATGTGTGCACAATTATTTATTTTAAAAATATCACTTAAAAAATAGTAACATTTGTCAACATATCTTGATGGTGAGACCCATCTTCATTGTTTGAACCAGAGGTCCCGAACGTGATATTAACATTTTCGTCATTCATCATGCATGAAAACTGCAAATGGTGTTTTAACATATAATGATACATTTTTTTTAGATTAATGTACATACAAATAAATTTATATATGTACACACACATGTATTTATTAAAAATTTTACACATGTATGTGTTAAAATAATTGAACCCTAAGGTCATAAACACATACCGTTCCTGTGCCTTCTTTCTCATGAAGAATTAGGTCTTGCTAACCATTGTGAAAATTATTTGCATATATTCTGAGATCTTCAACACTCATGTTGTCAATCTCTTCATTTGTACAATATACAAAATTGGCACATGCATTCTCACGTGCTCTTTGTCGATTTGGACAAACATCGACTCCACCTAATTCACTGTGAACATTTTCAATGATGGCATCCCTTGCTTTTCGACTTATTTGAGAAGTCGCATCCATCTCTAACCGCAAAGTTTTGACCCGAAAAGGTCGACTCACCAATGGCGGCTCAGGGCGAGGTAACTCCACATCTCGCCTAGCGCCCCTACGGTCACACAATTGACCTTTCCCTGGACCCAAAAATTCTAATGGAAGGTCATTGTAATTGGATTTCATTTCCAAAAAAAATTCTGCGTAAAACAATTTTGCAAAATAAATAGGAACCTTGTCGTTCCATGGGAGTCTTCCATAGGCCGCAAGGTGCCTATCATACAAATAGTGAGCTATATTGGGGTGCTTGAAATATTGCACCTTCAACATTTTTCTTTCTGGCTTTTCCTTGAAATTAAAAATTGAATTCGCCATTTATTTTGTAACTCTTTGTTTTACATCCTCCCATTTATCGAGACCCATTATTGTTTCCTTTCTCTTTCTCATGACTTCTAAAAATGTATCAGTCATTGGCCCAAGATTTTTGTACACATTTACTAGTTCGCCCAATGAATGTGTAACTATTTCGAGACTTTGTCCACTCTCAGCAGGTAGAGTCTAAGCCACGAGATCTCTTTCCAATTTTGCATGAATTTGTTGACACCTTTCTAAGGTGCATTGCGCCATGTTTCTTTCCCATAGTATATCAGATATGTTAGCCAGATAAGATGTGGTGGGTAGACAACCTTCTTCTTGAATGTAGCATTCTTCCCTACGTCTATTTTGACCAACATTTGGAGCATTTTCAGCCTCTACATCAATATATATAAAATTTTGTATATTAGAAAAAACACACGTAAACAAATTTGTACAAATTGAATGAAAAAAATATTGAAATTAATGGCAACCTCGACGTGGTTGGCTAGCATATTCTCCACCATGAAACTGCTGAGAACCAGAATGACCCTGTTGAGAACCAGCACCACCAGCCGTTGATTGGCCTCTGGGGGAATAAATATCACCACCTTCATGCAATGTGTTAGCACTTATTGATGGCCCTCTAGGGGGATTTGAACCACCACCAACCTCTCGAGAGGAGAGAGAAGCTTCATAAACAAATACAAATTTTTAATCAATTGAAAAATACATGAATACATATAAATATACGTACATATTCATTGATTAAATTGTATTCAAACCATACCACGACTGGGTGAACCATGGGCATCCATGGATGGAGTAGAGACCCTTCTCTTCTTATTAGCTCCTAAAAAAAGAAAATGAAACTTATTAACAACTAGTTTAACTCACAAAGTTGATAAAAAATCAATTCCATATCTACACACATGTATGGAGATTTAAGATTATATTTAAATTTACCATGAACAGCTCTCGATCCCCGATCCCCCCTCTCGTAGAGATATGGGGTTCTGTTGATCTTCGTCATTCATCCTCCATGATATATATATCTACGGTCAACATTTACATTTTTTTTTTAAAATAACTAATTTAAATTAAATTCAAAATAAATTTCAGAAAATTAATGTAATTTAGTTTAAACAAATTATGTAAAACACAAATTTCAAAGCACTAATTGATGTCTGAAACTGAATTTAAGCAAAAAAAATTATAAAAATGATAAGTTCACCAAATTGTGTTTTACATGGTGGGAGCACACTTGGTATAAAATTGAAAAAAACACATTGTCATTAAAAAATAAGTGAAACTCCATTTAAACAAAAATTTGTTAAAGTCCCTGCATTTTAATTTCATAAAAATGTGAAGTTCACCACTTGTTGCAAATGTGAAGTTCACCAAGTTGAGCTTTACATGGTGTGGTGGGAGCACACTTGGTATATAATTGAAAAAAGCGTGTGGTCATTAAAAAAGACGCATTTATAAGTACACAACACACACATATCCAAGATATGTTACAATGTCGATCAATAAATTTTGAAGGAGAGCGTCTCAACACTAATTCATCTTTTGAGAGATGAATATTGAAGTTTTGAAGAAGAGCGTCTCAAAACTAATTCATCTTTGAGAGATGAATCTTGAATTTTTGAAGAAGAGTGTCTCAAATCTAATTCATCTTTGAGAGATGAATCTTGCATTGGAATTTACCTGTATAATTCTAATTCATCTATTAATTCATCTTTGACAGATGAATCCTGAATTTGCATTGCCCCACGCAATAGATCAACAGACATATTATTCACATTTGTACAATGCCTTATACTAAAAAATTGAAATTGGCTAACAATATTGTTTTCTATTCCATGCAGTTCTTTTAGCCTCTCCTTCTTAACTTGGTACACAGCATTCATCTGGTTGCAAGTGAAAAATTGGTGAAATATACAATTCCATTTGGTCCATACTCCATCGTTGTTCCCAAGCCTTCTATCAATCCAATATAATATGCCTTATTGTTTGTTGTTCTTCCCAGTATATTGATTTTCCTTTGGACGACTTTGCTAGTCACAATATTGGAAAGCACATATGTAATCATTGCTTTCCCTGGATTGGGATAGCAAGAAACTTCTATGCATAATTTTCATTTTTCAATGATATTTAATGATTTTCTTATCCCTAAAAAAAAAACAAATTCAATAAAAATATATATGAAATTGACATTTATTGCAAATGCATGGGAGAAATGAAAAAATTCTATTTAGATCTATTCCAGAGATTGACTGTAGGGGCATTTACTAGATATGTCACCTTTCATTAAAGATGAGATCCAGAGGCTACCTGGCCCTTTACAGACTCTGTCTATAGAACTACCATGGATATGAAAATGAAAAACTTCTAATTAGATCTATTCTAGAGATTGAATGTAGGGGCATTTACTGTTAGGTTAAAACCTATGTTTTGTATCAAATCACTTATGGTTTCAATGGGAAACTTTTATGGATAATTTGTGTTTTACATGTTGAATATAAAAGGTTTTTTCTCTCTCATTGTTTGAGACCATGGATATGAAAATGAAAAACTATATACTTGGTTAAAACCTATGTTTTATATCAAATTACTTTTTGTTTCTAAATACTATATACATGTTGAATATAAAAGTTTTTTTCTCTCTCATTGTTTGAGACCATGGACATGAAAATGAAAAATTTCTAATTAGATCTATTCTAGAGATTGAATGTAGGGGCATTTACTCTTAGGTTAAAACCTATGTTTTGTATCAAATCACTTTTGGTCTCAATGGGAAACTTTTATGGCTAATTTGTGTTTTACATGTTGAATATAAAAAAAAAATTCTCTCTTATTGTTTGAGACCATGGATATGAAAATGAAAAACTATATACTTGGTTAAAACCTATGTTTTGTATCAAATTAATTTTTGTTTCTAAATACTATATACATGTTGAATATAAAAGTTTTTTTCTCTCTCATTATTTGAGACCATGGATATGAAAATGAAAAACTTCTAATTAGATCTATTCTAGAGATTGACTGTAGGGGCATTTACTCTTAGGTTAAAACCTATATTTTGTATCAAATCACTTTTGGTTTCAATGGGAAACTTTTATGGCTAATTTGGGTTTTACATGTTGAATATAAAAGGTTTTTTCTCTCTCTCATTGTTTTAGACCATGGATATGAAAATGAAAAACTTCTATTTAGATCTATTCTAGAGATGTGGCTAATTTGTGTTTTACATACATTGAGTATAAACGGTTTTTTCTTTCATTGTTTGAGACCATGGATATGAAAATGAAAAACTTCTATATTTAAAACTATTCCAGAGATTGATTGACTGTAGGGGAATTTAATCTTAGGTTAAAACCTATGTTTTGTATCAAATCACTTTTGGTTTCAATGGGAAACTTTTATGGTTAATTTTTGTTTTACATGTTGAATATAAAAGGTTTTTTCTCTCTCATTTTTTGAGAGGTCATGGATATGAAAATGAAAAACTTCTATTTAAAACTATTCCAGAGATTGACTGTAGGGGCATTTACTCTTAGGTTAAAACCTATGTTTTGTATCAAATCACTTTTGGTTTCAATGGGAAACTTTTATCGCTAATTTGTGTTTTACATATTGAATATTAAAGGTTTTTTTCTCTCACATTGTTTGAGACCATGGATATGAAAATGGAAAACTTCTATTTAGATATATTCTAGAGATATGGCTAATTTGTGTTTTACATACATTGAATATAAAACGTTTTTTCTCTCATTGTTTGAGACCATGGATATGAAAATGAAAAACTTCTATTTAAAACTATTCCAGAGATTGAATGTAGGGGCATTTAATCTTAGGTTAAAACCTATTTTTTGTATCAAATCACTTATGGTTTCAATGGGAAACTTTAATGGCTAATTTGTGTTTTAGATGTTGAATATAAAAGGTTTTTTTTCTCTCTCTCATTGTTTGAGACCATGGATATGAAAATGAAAAACTTCTATTTAGATCTATTCTAGAGATGTGGCTAATTTGTGTTTTACATACATTGAGTATAAACGGTTTTTTCTCTCATTGTTTGAGACCATGGATATGAAAATGATAAACTTCTATATTTAAAACTATTCCAGAGATTGATTGACTGTAGGGGCATTTACTCTTAGGTTAAAACCTATTTTTTGTATCAAATCACTTTTGGTTTCAATGGGAAACTTTTATGGCTAATTTGTGTTTTACATGTTGAATATAAAAGTTTTTTTTCTCTCTCATTGTTTGAGACCATGGATATTAAAATGAAAAACTTCTATTTAGATCTATTCTAGAGATGTGGCTAATTTGTGTTTTACATACATTGAATATAAAAGGTTTTTTCTCTCATTGTTTGAGACCATGGATATGAAAATGACAAACTTCTATTTAAAACTATTCCAGAGATTTACTGTAGGGGCATTTACTAAGGTTAAAACCTATGTTTTGTATCAAATCACTTTTGGTTTCAATGGGAAACCTGTATGGATAATTTGTGTTTTACATGTTGAATATAAAAGGTTTTTTATCTCTCTCATTGTTTGAGACCATGGATATGAAAATGAAAAACTTATATTTAGATCTATTCCAGAGATAGACTATAGGGGAATTTACTGGATATGTCACCTTTCATAAAAGATGAGATCTAGAGGCTACTTGGCCCTTTACAGACTCTGCCTATAGAACTTGTAGAAGTTAACACTACCTGCCCCAACTATACCCTATCAAGGGTGTAGAAGACCCGTGGAATCACTCAAACTACTTTACATAGACATAAGGGTGTATAAGAATGCATAAGAATGCATGTGTTTTACATTGAATATTTTTCATTTTCTTAAGAATCTATTTTCAAAACAATTAACTATATACTTGGTTAAAACCTATATGGTTTGTATCAAATTACTTTTGTCTCTAAATACTATGTTTTTTACACTGAATATTTTTCATTTTATTAAAAATCTATTTGAAACAATTAAACTATATAAGGTTAAAACCTATGTTTTGTATCAAATCACTTTTGGTTTCAATGGGAGACTTTTATGGCTAATTTGTGTTTTACATGTTGAATATAAAAGGTTTTTTCTCTCTCATTGTTTGATACCATGGATATGAAAATGAAAAACTTCTATTTAGATCTATTCTAGGGATATGGCTAATTTGTGTTTTACATGTTGAATATAAAAGGTTTTTTCTCTCTCATTGTTTGAGACCATGGATATGAAAATGAAAAACTTCTATTTAGATCTATTCCAGAGATTGAATGTAGGGGCATTTACTCTTAGGTTAAAACTTATGTTTTGTATCAAATCACTTTTGGTCTCAATGGGAAACTTTTATGCCTAATTTGTGTTTTACATGTTGAATATAAAAGGTTTTTTCTCTCTCATTGTTTGAGACGATGGATATGAAAATGAAAAACTTCTATTTAGATCTATTCCAGAGATTTTTTGTAGGGTCATTTACTGGATATGTCACCTTTCATAAAATATGAGATCCAAAGGCTACCCGGCCCTTTACAAACTCTGCCTATAGAACTATCAAATCACTTTTGGTTTCAATGGTTTGTTTATTGGCTAATGTGTTTTTATCAAATAAATTGGATGCAAGTTATGTGCAGATGATGAATGAGGTGATGTTGATCATAACCTATACATCTATATGATAGGAAGCTTGATATACATAACAAGGTTTAGACTAGATATAATTTTGGAATTTATATTAGTTGGAATATTTCAATATAACAAAGTCATATATTACCAAAAAAAAGATATTAAGATACTTTAAAGAGACTAAAAACAATGGAATATAGTACCCAAAAGGTGAAAATTTTACATTGACAACATAAAGAGTTTCAACTAGGCTTGTGTGGATGCCATGAAAAGTACAAGTGGACAATGTATAATTCTACTTAGAAGAGTCTTTGGTTGCATGTTTAAGAAATAAAGAGTCATTACTTGGAAAATGTATAATTCTACTTAGAAGAGTCTTTGGTTGCATGGTTAAGCAAGAAAGAGTCATTACTTTCTCTATCTAGAGTAGAAGTGGAATACATAGTAGTTACTTCTTTTTGCAGACAATTTTTTTGGATGAAATGGGCTCTACAAGATTTTAAGGTAAATTTCAGTGAACCTATATCTATTAAGTTTTTCAATACAAGTGTAATAATAATTTCAAAAACAAAATATTCTACTTCCTTCAATCACTAAACATATCATCATAAAGCACCACTTCCTCACACAACAAGTCTTTGAGAAAATAGTGAAGATGGAATACATACCCATGAAGACTTTTGTTAGAGAACCATTTGAATATGTGAGAAACAAATTAGGGATAGTTCTTGTAAATTATTTTCACTTATTTGACTTCAAAAGAAGAGCCTAGAATATTACAGAGAATATGAAATTGAGTGCAACATCTATGTGGGAGAGTACACAATATCTAAGGGGGAGAATACAATATAAGGAAGGATTAAAAAGAGTCACAAGAAGCATATGATTGTGTCAATAATTTGAAGTAGTCAAGAAGCTTAACAAAGGACCATCATCAAATTGCAATATCAAGTAGTCTTCTTCATGAAGAAGCAACATTAACTAGGTTCATCATTTAAATGTTCATTTTTTAATGAAAATATTTATGAAAAAAAAAGTACATATGTACATATATAAATTATATAAACATGTAAATAAATATTCTCAAATGTACATAGTAGTATTATAAATTTTCATATCTAATTAATAGATGTTGAAGATGAGTCTAGCTCATTCTTTATTGGAATTATCATAACTTTCTCAAAAGCTCCTCCTGAATCTAAAAATGAATATGGAATGAATCATTGTACATTATGAAGAGTCATGAGATCCACATTTCCACCATACTATTTTCAAGTTCTATATGAAGATATGTAGTCTAATAACTAATTAGTTATAATATTTGTGTAAATATGAAAACGGTTCTATGATATAAAGGCCAACATGGGATCAAACTAGAATTTTACATTTCATTCCATCACTACTATTCCTCTAAATCCTTTAGCTTTGTCTTATGAAATAAAATTTATATATGTTATGCTATATTTGAATGCTAGATTTAAATGTATACAAATGGTGAATGGTTAAAGTATTAAAGTAGAAATTGGTTGTAGGTCTTATAAAAGATAAACTTCATTTGCAAAAGAAGAATTAACATCACATTCTTCATATCTCTCTAAGAGGACTATATTTATCACAATGTTTTGAGTAGATCATGAAGATAATAAAAAAAAGACTTTTGGAAAAGGAAAATAAAGATGTAAATTCATATGACAGTCAATAAGGTAGTGCATAAATTCAAGAAAACATTGAAACAAAGCTCAAAGAAATACTAATATTGCAAGGGAATTTCATACATGCAATAAAAAAATCAGAAAAAGAGGGAAACAAAAAATTTCATAATCAAATATCATTGAAAGAGATACCACTAGTACTGATATATTGAATAACTTCATACATTGAACTACTACAAATGGAAATAAAGAAACAAACATCAATAGACTCTAAATGGCCTTTCATAGAGTTATTTTTTTGACAAAACCCTCTAAGACTTAGAATAATGCCCTACAATGAAGTTTTCACATACATCCAGAAAGAATAAAAAACATTTTATGTTCTAAAGAGAAAGAAAGAACCAACAAATATTTATATATATGCAAAAATCCATGTATCTACATAGAAGGATTGAGAAAAAAACAAAATAAAAGGGAGCAGGATACATTAATAAAAAAAACAAAATAAAAGGGATCAAGACACACTAATTTGGGGTAAGAGGAGTTTTATATTGGGAGGAAAGTCAAAAAGAAATTTTTTCAAAGAAGCATTGGGAGAGGGTACACATAATGGGTGAATCATGCACAAAAAGTTATATTGTATACTTTTACCTCTAAATTGCAATTAGTTGGAAAGTGACAAATAATCAATCCTATTGATGATTGGATTAGCTCAGGGTCAAGTATAGAAAACAAAACAATATTCGAACTGTATAAATTTAAACATACATATTGAAAACCGTACTTAACGTGAAAGAACAACAACAAAACTGTATCAATCTAAAATAGAACAACGGAACATTGTATCAATAAAAAAATAAAATAAATTTTGAACACTGTATCAATTCCATGAATGAAAAACATAATATATTGAATCACTACATGAAAATACTTTCTAGCGAAGGTTATAAAGAGGTTTTTATAAGAAATTGGCCAAATTATTAAAAACTACCAACACTTTTTATCTGGCTTTCCTCCATAAATCTTATGTTTCCTACAAAACAGCTTAACGGAAATTCAACACAACTAAAAAAAATGGGCGGTCGATGGTTATTACAGATGTTTTTTCACTGGTGCTCTTATCATTTTTTAATGCATTGGTGCGTATCGGTAGACAGCACACCGGGACGGTCGAAGGAGAATGCATCGGGTCGTTAAGGAAAATAACAACACCGGGCCTGGTGTTGGTGATACAACGCACGGGGCCATTCTAATTGGTCTTGGGATTTGATCGGTGCCCATAGGTCATATAAACGCGCCAGTGCGTATGCTTATATAAATGACCCAGTGCATCGTATCACACAAATGCACCGAGGTTTACAATTGGTATCGGTATTCGTGCGGTGCAAATATTTCATACAAATGCACCGGTGCTTATCAACACATAAATGCCCTGGTGCGTACTATCACACAAATGCACCGAGACGGCAATTATACTTAATATTCGGGCGGTGTTCATAGGCGTGAACGACACCGGTGTATATATATATATATATATAAATGATGATCGGAGCGCGCTCGTACGTACGCCCCCGATATTTTTAATCGGTTGGTATTTAAAGTACTCCTTTATAGTTAGTAAAAATTGCAAGTACGGGCGCTTAATAATACAAGTGCACTGGTTTTTATTTTTTAGAAACATCGACCTATTGCAGTGCAATTATTGTGATTGATTTAAATTCATTATTAATCAAAAGTCGACACATATTATAACAATATTCATATTAATTAAATTTTTATTAATGGATTTGAATGTGATGTTTAGATTAATTTGTTATATCATATAATAATTATTGTGGTTTTTAAAAATTCATTATTCATCAAAACTCGACACATATATATGTTATAACAATATTCATATGAATTAAATTTTTATTACTGCATTTGAGAACGACAATGGAGAACACAATAGACACAATAGAGAACACAATAGAATAAATTAAAACATTTTTTGTTATATATATATATATATATATATGAATAAGACATTCTTTGTCATATAAAATAGGACTGTTATTGGCATCCCTTTATCTTTCAATTGGGACACTATGTCCATTACATTAAAGAAAATTTCTGATTTCACAGACATTTTTCCAAAAATAGTACAACACCTTGCTTTTATATCCAAACATAGTGATCATCATTCTTCGCTTGAACTGTTATCACTGTTAGAGCTACTTCCATGACTTGGGTTATTTTCAAAAATGTTTTCTTCACACATTGATTGTTTTCTTCTTCTACCTCTTTCCATCTGTTGGGAATGATAAAATAAACTCGTAATGAGTGTATATACATTGGTGAGAATAATGAAAATTGCAATATTAAATAATATATATCAATGTAAATCGAAAATAAATGACGTACCAATGCAACAATTGACTTATAAACTATACACATCATTTCAAAACCTTGTAACATGCCATATTTCAAGATTTGATCTGTTGGCGCTATGCCATACTTTGTTTCCTGCAAGTTTTGTACCCCATAAGAAATCATATATTTAATATAAAATATTTATTTTTTCTATTAATTATAGACGAAGCTAAGTAAAACAAGATCGATATATGCTTACAAATTCCATAATTAAGTTCTGATATGCCAACATATATGAAAAACCCATATTTAAACCAATTTCAGTCAATTCCTTTGATGGTTCTTCTTTGTATGTTAGCACCTGTTTGGAGACATTCAATGATGATTTTGTAAAACAACTTAAAAATACAAAAATGAAATCTAGTTAAGTTGTTATAAGGAAGTAACAATTAATCACAAACTTAGATATCAATCCTTTTCTTCCTTGTCGACCTATTTTGTGTGCTGAATGGGTTCCATTTTCTTTTCTTTTCTGCAAGAAAATACTTGAAAATTAATATTTAATGCTAAATTATTTATTTATTGTACCTAATGATAAAAAAATTCAGCTGATTACATACATTTGAAGCACGTTGTTGTTGACAAAGGATCTTACCACTATGCAAATTTTTCTGTCCATTTCTTGACCATCTCCTTGTACACCTTTTTGGACATTCCTACTGGCATATTTATGATATCAGCTCGCTCATCTTTTGAGATTTTCATAATCTTCCTAAAAATGTAACATGACAATAAACTATTTAATTTTTATATTGATATATGAAAAGTAAGTATAACAAAAGTGATATTCATAAATAATTATAGACAAACATCTAAAGGAATATTACTTTTTCATTCCTTCTTTTTTGTTGTTGTACGTTTTTGCTATTAAAAGTCTGACATGTCTCATTGACCAATTCTCTGAAAACTCTTCCTGTAGTTTACATAAAATATGGTTCTTCGAATCATTGGATTAGTTTTTGTATTGTAAGTGGAAAGAACGTCTATACATTCGTTCCACTAGATCCCTCAAAAATTTGTAAAATTTTTTCCCCCTTTCATTAACCTCCAACACCACTCCAGATGAGCTAAGGAGAAATTCATTTTCATTTGCATGCTCTATTGTTTTTCTTTTCTTAGAACAACATTCTTTTTATAAGTTGTTGGTCCCTGTAGAACATTAAACAGAGGTGAATTAATAGACTTTTTCACACATGTTATCTAATAATTTTAATTATATTATTAATGAAAACTAAAAAAATAAACTCATATTGGATCGATAGTATTTTTTCATTCACGTGATTCATCCTTTTGCAATTTTTCCATCAAGCTTATACGTTCTTCTGGTCCTAGATCAGAAATAATCTTATCGAGCTTCACCATTTTGTGGCTCTGCATGATACACATTAAACAATACGTATTATTTAAACTTACATATAGTTCAAAAATAAGTTTTTTGTAAAAAATTTACAAAGAACTTGCATTTTTTTCTTTTGATCTTGATGTGTTATCAATATTTTTGTTACTTGATCTCTTGTCAGTAATTTCTTTAACAATATCAAACCGGTATCATATCAGTCAATAATATATTTTTAAATAAACTCTCAACTTCTCAATTAAAAAAAAAAGTTAAAAAAACCGGTGCACCATTCATGTTGAACACACCGGCGTCAGTGCGTGTATGTCTTTACCACGCACTGCAAAAATAGTATAATACACCATACGGTGGTCTATGTCAACAAGAAACCCCACTGTGTTACATGTCAATGCCCACACCGGTTAACCATCATAAAAATAATAAAAATCGTTTAGTGTTAGCTTTTTTAGCATAAATCGGTGCTATATTTAACATATGGCGCACCGTTAAAAAAATATTATTTTGTCACATTACTTATCCGGTGCTCTTGTAAACAACATAGCACCGGTGCACTACCTTACATAAGGCACACCGGTAAAAAAATATGTTTTTTTTTAAATCATTCCAATACCGACATGGATTAGGATACAGATATGCTAATCGTCCTGTTGGTTACGTGTCTTAGGTCTATATTTAGCAATACAAACCCTATAAATCTAAATTTAAAAGTCCTAATTCTGAATCATAGAAAGAAGAAGAAGAAAGGGGAGAAACAAAAAGAAAGTAAGGTTTGTAAATTTTTTGAAAGTTTTTTTTTCTTTTTTTCGAAACTGAATGTTCATGGTGCGTCATAATGAAATAGCGCACCGACTACATATTTTTCTAATTTTTTATGATAGTACTTTCGTGGTGCGCTGTGAGAACATAGCGCTCCGGTGCACTCTTTTGGACAGGGCGCATCGAATTTTGTTTATTATTTACGCAAGGGCCGACATGGATTGGGATCCAACTATGTAGGTCAACCCATTTGTTGGATGTCTTAGGTTTATATTTAGCAATACACACCCTATAAATATAAATTGAAAAGCCCTAATTCTGAAATCACAGCAAGTGGGAGAAGACAGGGTAGAATAAAAAGTAATGTAGGGTATGTTTGTAAAATGTTTTTTTTTCAAAACAGCACATTGTACGGTGCGCCATAATGTAATAGTGAACCGGTGCCATATGTTACATATGGTGCACTGATAAAAACATAATTTGTTTTTTTAATTTTTTATCACTGTAATTTCTCGATGCGCTGGTATAACCAAGTGCACTGGTGCGCAACGTTACATAGGGTGCATCGGCAAAAAAAAATTGTATTTTTTTTAAGATTGAAGCAAGGGCCAACATGGATTGGGATCCGACTATGTAAGTCGTCCCATGGGTTGGATTTCTTATGAGTACAGAAACCCTATAAATCTAAATTAACAAGAAAGAGGGAGAAAAAATGGCAGAAGAAAAAAGAATCTAGGGTTTTGTTTCTAAAAATTGATTTCTTTTTTTATTTTTGTTTCTGAAAACTGTAGAAAAGATAAAAAACTGCAGAAACAAAAAGTTAAAAAAACAATAAGATTTGATTTTGTATTTTACTTCATAAAAAAATAGAGAAAAAATAAAATAAAACAATGTACTTTGATTTCTTATTTCACTGCATAAAAAAAACTACAGAAAAAACTACAAAAAAACAATAAACTTTACTCACGTCGTTTAAAATTCTATGGTACAAGGTTTGAATTACCATAGGTTTGGAATTCGGATTGTCTGAATACTTCTGTTCAAACGTATTTCCTTGCTCCATAGTTCTCTCGTGCTCTGTTTGCTCCAGGTATGTATCCTACAAATCTCTGGCTGAATTTTTTTGCAAAAATAGTGAAATAATAAAAAGTGCTTAGTATTTAAAGAAATATTTTATGAATTTAGATTTTCGAAAATATTTTGCTGCCTAATTTTCAACTTACCGCTTTTTTTTCACTTTTAGAAAATAGGGTTACACCTTTTTTTATTGCGGTTATTCGTTTACCGGTGTGTCGTTTAATTGAACCGCACCGGTGCTACTTGTTACCAAAGCACACCAATGCGCAAAATAAAGAACTCACCGATGCGGTTATATGAACAATATGCACCGGAATTACATTTAGGTTTGTGCACTAAAGTTTATTGTTGTTTTGCTCAAATGAAGGGAGAAAATATCACATATTATATGAAATGGACAATTCTTCAAAATCCAGCTTGTTCCATAATATTTCTCAAAGTCCATCGCGGAGTTCTCCCTATCCATGTGGAGACGTAATATTTACTTCAGATTTGTTTTATTTTTTCACTATCTAATTGAATTTATGCATGTTTTTTATCCATGTAGTCAATCATGCAAAACTTAATTAAATTTATAATGTATAAAAATTTGCAGGTTCATGCAGGTTCATCATCGAGTTCAGATGCACAAAATTATATTCAAAGTACTACTCCAAAACATCGAAAGTTATTATCAGGAGCTGCATACTACAAGACGCATTTGGTAGATGAAAATGGACAGCCACTTCACCCTGCCAATTGTAACAATATTGCATCTTCTAGCCACAATCCCGGGACAATGATGGTAATTATAATTATAATTGTTTGGTATATATATTGATTAATATGTAATTATTTCAATGTCAAACTAATTTATAATCATGCTATATTGTCAACGTGGTTACAAATTGATATCATAATATTTTGTACTAATCATGTTCAATTTTTTTTTTAATTATTAGGATTCTAGTGATGATGAATGACCTACCTACCATCTTCTGTTGCACCCCATGACAATGTCAAATCGAGAGAAGATTGAATTAAGAGAAAAAATCGGAGAGGAACGATATTAAGAATGGTTGAATCAACCACTAATTCAATTTCCGCTACGTCCAGATTCACCAATTAGGAATGACTACAGCAATAGTAGTTCTTCACAAGTTGGAAATGGAGACAATCAAATAGAGGTTGATATGGATGATTACTTAAGGGATACGACTGCCATGGAGACAATATTGTTAGATGCATTCCAAAATGATGATCAGCTAGGGGATGATGCTCATATTGCTAACACCTTTTTCGAAAGCCTTAAATTTGCTTCCACCACCCCTCTCTTTAGACCCGACGATCAGTCAAAGTCTACCCAGTTGGTGACAACGATGTTACTATACAATTTGAAAGCAAAATCTGGCTTGTTGAATGCATGTTTCTTGGAACTTTTGAGGTAAGTTACCATAAAGTACTTCCCTTATATATAAATTTGAAATATAATTAGTACACTGCAATGAACATTACAAATGTTAAATTTTATGAACGTTAATAATTGTATCGAAATTAATGTAAATTTATTAATATAGTTTTCCATGATCACCAACTATAGGTTATTCAAAGATAAGGTTCTTCCGAGTGATAATGTCTTGCCCGGTAGCTGCGAAGAGGCGAAAAAATTGTTGAAAATGTTGGGCGTTGAGTACATATCATATCATGCATGTCCAAATGAAAGTATTATATATAGAGGAGAATATGCAGACAAAGAGATGTGTCTGAAATGTGGGCATGAAAAGTATGATAAATAAAAAAAGAAGGGTAAATCACGTATTGGTCCTGCTTTTAAGATATTGAGGCACATGCCTATAATCCCAAGGATTCAAAGGCTCTTTCGTTGCAAAGAATTAGCTATGTTGTAGGGATGGCATGCCTCACACTGAAGTGAGTTGGGAGTTATGCAAATACCAAATGATTCAATAGCCATGAAGCATATAGAGGATACATGGCCCAGAAAATTCAAGTATGAAGTACAAAGTCTACGACTCAGCATAGCCATGGATGGCGTCAACCCATATTCCCTCCAGAACACCAACTATTCTGTTTGACTTGTAGTAGTGATCAATAAAAATATCCCCCCATGGTTTTTCGTGAAGAATGAACATCTTATGTTGGCTCTCATAGTCCCTGGTAGAAGACAAGTGAAGAATATGGATGTCTACTTACAACCACTGGTAGATGAATTGAAGGAATTATGGGATGGGATAAATGTATACGATGTTTCAAGACCCATCGCAGCAGAGAGGAGTTTTACGTTGTATGGCATATGTGCTTACACGACACATGATTATCCAGGCTTAGGAGTTTGCTCTGGTAAATTACATGTTTAATTTATTTATTTGTTTATATATAATGTAACAATATTCTTTCACATTTTAGTTATTTAATTCATTGTAATAATATTTGTTCTGATCTTCATGATATTCTTTAACGTGCCATGCATATTAATTAATGTATACAAATATAATCTCACAGGTCTTGTAACAAAAGGGTATTTTGGATGTAAATGTTGTGGACCTTCTCTGAAAGCTAGATGGTCCAAGGACCTATGAAAGACAGTGTATGATTTCTCCAGGATATTCCTACCAGAACAACACCCTTACAGAAGAGAAACATCCACTTTCAATGGTAAATGAGAAAGAACCCAAAGGCCTCCAATAATGACACCAGCTGAATGGCTTAGAGCATATGAGAGAGAGAAGGAGAAGGAGTTCACAGAAATGTTTGATTCAAATGGGGAGCCTAAGTTCGATGATCTAGATTTCTTCAACACCTATGTTGAGAAATTTCCCATTGGGATGAAAAGGAAATCTATCTTTTATGACCTCCCATATTGGGAGCATCTTAAGATTGCCCACTTATTAGATCCCATGCATATATTTAAAAATGTTTCATCTACTTTATGGAGGCACATATCATCGAAACAAAGTGACACATTGGCAGTTAGGAAAGATCTTATTACTTAAAAAACTAAAAAGAAATATTGGCCAAGACGATTAGAAAGTATGGGATCAGAGGCAGGTGTTGGTCCCTCTAATTCATGGTTTTTCAAAGAAGGTGATGTCCCATGTATTTTAAAAAAAGACGATATATCTTTGGCAAAGGATGTTATAATGGATGTGAGGGTGCCAACTTCATATGGGTCTTCACTACGGCGCTGCTTCACCGTGGATGACCATTTGTTGGGGTTGAAATCGCATTACCATTTGAATCTTCTAAGAGTACGTGTAATTTCAAAAGCATTATTTTATTATTTGTTATATTAATAAATTTTATCCCATGTGGTGATCATAAAACATAACTAATTTGGTATATTATTGCATGTTCTTATAATTAATTTGCAGTGTCATTATCCTTTGTTTGTGCGTGGGTCTGTGAAACATTAATTCCCTCAAGACCTAGGACCTGCCATATCTAAATTATCTGCATTTGTACGTTGGATCACGTCAAAGGAGATTCATGTGGCTAGTATCTACCGTGCGCCAAGAGATAAAGTGAGATTGTTTGTATGTTTGAGAAGGAACTGTCGACGAGTTTCATGGACTTATAGGTTCATCTTCTAATCCACCTGGTAGATGAGGTTGAATTATTTGGGGTTGTTTGTTATCATTGGATGTTATTCTTAGAGAGTTACATGAAGAAATTGAAAGGTTTTGTTCGACAAAGGGAAAAACCTGAGGGGTCTATGGCAGAGGGGTACATATCATATGAGTTTTTCTACTATGCCGCGTAGCACACCGAAGCGTACGTATCATCGCAACGAAAGTGCAGATTTAAAGTAATAATTGACAAAAGCGGTGAGGCGAGAGCGCTCAAACAAGTGGAAAAAGTGCTTGACAAAGAGTAAGCGTCTTATAATTTTTCAACTTTACAACAAGTAAATATTCACGTTGAACTTCTATATAATGTATATTTTGATCTCTATGTACTATATAATTTTGGTTTGAGTTCATCAATGAATGAAAAAATTGAAGTAATCAATAAATTCATTCTTTACAATTCTGAAGTGACACACCCATGGGTCGCATTATACGAACAAAAAATAATGAAATGGGATAGTGATAGGAAAGAATTCAGATAGTTGAATGGTAGAAGTGTGCCTTATCTCGATCATTTAAAAGAAAATATGCCAAAAATATGCCTCAACAGTTAAGCATAATCGTTAGAGAGAAAGACTAAAGCATTGGCTATCTCTCATGAAATGAAAGAGGATGTACAAACATAGGATTAAAAGGTGAACTCGGTAATAATTTATATGTAAATTTGAAACTTATATTAAGACATCTACATTTCATATTTTAACTATTGGATTATTATTTATAAGACACATGACACTTATATGATTTTTTAAACTTTTTGTATAATAGGGGCATTTGTTCCCATCTATGTGGGCATATGGACACCATTTTCACACAGAAAAATTCCGATGTTGGAAACATCACACAAGACTGTGGAGTGGAAGTCGAGTTTGATCAATCTAGTCGATCTAGCCACTATGATCAACAACTAGTAAGAGGGATGTTAGGCTACGTCGGAAAGATACAAGAGATCATTGAAGTGGATTTTTCTTCTTTCCAATGTGTTATTTTTAGGTGCAAGTGGTGGGACACCTTTGATCGTAATAATGTAAAGGAAGATCGTGATAGTAGGCTGATATGTATCAACTCTAGAAATATGTGGGATGAAGCTAAGGAGCCCTATGTTTTCCCTAAACACTGCAACTAGGTGTTTTTCTACCCAGATGTATTGGATAGGGATTGGTGGTTCGTATTGACACATGACCCTAGATCAAAACATATTTTTGAGAACAATAGTGCTATCATGCCATTCGAGCTAGAAGATAATGAGGGTGATCATGAGAACTGAGAGTGATATGGTACAATATGTGTTATTTCATCAATATTTATACTTTTTAAGATGATTTTTTCGAAATATTAATGTAATATGTATTTTGAATTAATTGGTAATTTGCATTGTGTTAATGTTAAAATCAATAATTTACTTGATAATTTGGTATTATGTACTTGATCTCAAAAACAATGGCGTACTGTATAAATTAATTCTTTTTTTGTATCTAAGATCATAATAAAATAATGATAATTCTAATTAAGTACAGGAATTTATTTGCATTATTTTCTAAATTTCCTTATGTTACAATAAATAATATTATTCTATATTTATTATTTTACAATTATTTAAAATTTACAAATTTACAAATTTACAAATTTTAATAAATTCATTTCACATTAATACAATTGAAATTTTACAAATATTTTACATACAATTAGAATTAGAACTAGAATTATTAGAATTACAATTAAAATTTTACAATTTCACGTACAATAACAATTTCAGAATTTTACATATATACAATTACAATTTTAGAATTGTAAATACAACTAGAAACACAAATATTGCAAATTTAAAATATCATGATCATTTGGTATTTATAAATTAATTAATAAACATCACATTCATGATAAGCATCGTACAAACATCATATTTGACTAAAAAACACATTCAAAATCTCTAACTGCATCATCATGATCATAATAATCTAAAAAATCACAACTAACATTATATATTAACATCATCAGTACAACACTAACATCAAATATACATCTCATGCTATCAAATACACATCTATATGCAAGATGCACATTAAATGAACTTATCTAACATGACCTAACAACATACACATTATAATGATGATCACCAACATGTAAATTAAGTACAACTGAAAAATGAACATAAAATAAATGGACCATATATATATATATATATATATACATATATATAATTGAATAATGTTAAAAATATACAACTGTAATATAAATGTCATGGATCAGCCGATGATCGAGCCTCATCTCCATGATGACTGCTGGTAGATTCTACTGGAGGCTCATGCAAATCTGGCGCAGCTCGAGGCCATGAACGATCGTTACAACTTACCCTTGATGTCAAAACATCGTTCATTGTGTATGTGTACCGTAACATGCTACGTGCCCCCGTTTGCGTAAAAGTCGTCATAACTCCTACAATCGTAGGAAATTTAACAATCGTTAAATTATTCACCTAGATTATCTCGTATCATTAATTATTGAGTCGTACATAATACATACTCTTCTACTATTTATCAATACTCATAAAAATGATCAATTTATGCGCACATTAAATGGCCGCTATTCACTACATATAAATACGTACGTAGGAAAGAAATAAACCCTCAACTATATATATAGTATAATGATAGAGACTGTGTAACAATCATTGTACAAACTCTCCCCAAGCCCCGCACACCCACTCCATGCATCACACTTGTTTCGTATCTAAAAACACATTCTCCATGCTCCACCGTTCCACTCATCACTTGCCCTTTACCGTGAACGGCATGAATAATGCTCAATCGTTCAACCACCGTGTACCGCGTAATCCTCATTGGCATCTCCATCAATGTGTGGTGCAAACTCATGCACCAGTATAGTCACAACTGATAGTCACACTGCTCTTTCACCTACCTCTTCACCGGTCTCCACTGAAACTGTCCATGCACTGAAGTTAACTGATGTATTCTTTAGTTGATTTATGAGTTACTAATTAGTGAATTAATTAATAATTAATTCACACCACTCTCACTAGTGTATCAATCAGTTAGACTAGATACAATTCAGTTTCAAATTCATGTTTAATCGAGTTAAACGAACATTAACCTACCAATCTTCCTCAATCAACTCCACCAAACTCGTCGTTATGAGTTCTTAATTGAAGTCTCCATACAATAGGCCCATTCTAACCCTCGTGAATAGTGTAATTCCTCTGTCACCGTATAAGCATTCTGGTGGCACTTAATTAAAGTGCTCCAAGAGGATAAGATAATTTTTAGAGTCCAAAATGACATAAGAGCTAACAATATTCTAATATTCTATTTTTAGACTGGCAATCTAAAAATAGATTCCACCCAGTATGTCTAAAAATAGAAGTCCATCTATTTTTCCCGACATGACCAACCATCCACAACTAGCATCCTGCAACTCATAGAACATGATCCATATGTCTAAAAATATACATAGTCTAAAAATAGACTTTGCGCCAAAAATAGCCTGCGGGCCCACTTAGTGTAGGCGACTTCTTTCCACTAAGCTCATCATCTTGTTGCAATCTCAACAACAACATGCCGCATCAAGCTATGCATGTCATGCATCATGTCTCTCCACATCTGTAAGAGCCTATCATCGGCCTCTATATCTCTGAAATCAGCGGGGCGGATGCCTGCCTCAACAAACAGTGAAATGAGTTGGTCGCCCAACTCCATCCTATATCTAGCATCACTAACACGTTGACCACGGACCGGCGCATCAGTAGGAGCAGGACTCTGATCTGCACCGGCCTCCTGCTGATCCTCGCGGGAAATATCTGGCATCATGCCCTCTACATCATCATCAATATCCACAACTGGATCAGGTGGTGGTAGTGACATCTAATCCTCACCATCATAAGAGCCAACGTCTGAAAAATATATAAAACTACACAACAATAATTACACAATTTAATAAAAACAAGTTAAAGAAAATGTTAGAATAAATTTAAATAAAACAGTAATATTACCTCTATCATCTGGCAACTCATCATCTATGAAGAGGATGTTGGCACACCCTCACCAATCCAACCCCACATAAGGACAGGGGACCACAATGAAGGGATGCTCAAAAACACTGGCTATCAACCCCAGTGCATCATTTGATATCCTCACTGGAAACAGAGTCTCCTCCCTCTTGGGCATCATATGACCCACATATGCATACATGCCTCAATAATCGGCCTACGAGGCTACTGAAGAAAAGAAGGTCTCATCTCTAGAAACCTCTCAAAAAATAAACAAAAAAGCTATGAAGCAAAAGGGAAGTTGACCCTCCCTTGTGCACGAGCATGACATCTATCTAATTCTGTACAGAACTGCAGTAAAAAAATGGTATACCACCTGACAAGTCATGGCTGTTGTAGTAAAGAATCAACATAATATAAAAGCTGGTGACTAATGCATTGCCTGTCACTGGTGTTGTGCAAAATGGTCGAAATGATAAGTGAGAGACACTGGACATCCTCACGACCAAACACACCAATACGTAACTATCCTTCGGAGACCTGAAAATCTAAATGAGACAATATATCTAGTCTAATGTATCTCTCGGAGTAAACTAACTAACTCCCTGCCACACAGCCAGCTGGAACCTCGGGGAACGAGGGAAAATCCACCGCTCTCCTTGAAATCCTTGTAATAAAATATACATCCTCCTCAGTGGGCATGTACCACTAGTCGATACCAACTCGGAAATCCTATTGCTGGGCATTCCACCTTCAGACAAGATGTGTCAAAAAACCACTATGGGACTTTCGAGAAGTAGCCTCCTCATAGAACTTGAGGAGGCCTACTTGCCTTAGGAGCCCCTGCGTTGTTGCTGTAATAGGGCGAGGGTATGCATCTCTCTCCCTCTCTCTTGCCTCCCAAGGGCGAACCATGTTATATTGTTCCGCCTGTTGCTGTTGTTATTGTTGCTCCTCTTATCTCCTTTCATGTCTCTGAATGATTGACATATTAAACACAATTTTTTAATTAAATGACACATGTATTTACAAATATACGTATATAAATATTTTTTTAAAAATAAATAAAACAAGAGTCGGTGCGCCACAAACATAGTCACGCACTGGTAACGGTGCATCCCTCCACATAGAAGCACCGACGACGGTGCACATAATGATATAAAAAGCACCGGGTGCGGTGCTCCAGAAAATATTTTTAGCACACCTTTCACTAAGTGCGGTGTCAGGAGGCCAGTGCGCTGACTTCACTATACGCCCCATGGCTTATAGCTAACTTAGCACACTGCCCTCCTGCCACTGTACATAGTTGTACAGTGCGGTCAGGTATTCCGAGCGCATCACTCTTTGTCGGAAAATTTAAAATTACACGGGGCACCTATGGAATCCGCCCCGGAACCGATGCAGATACACTTAGCACCGGTTTACCAACTCGAACTTATGACAATGTAAATCTATGTTTCCAGTGCGCTGAAAAACTTACGTGCCCCGGGGCGGAAATTTAGTGATTGCACCCGGTGGCCGTGATTCAACATTGTCAATGGTGCGGCCTAGTAAATGACTACATCGCACTTTTAAAAAAATTTAAAATAATATCGTGCAACTCGCGGTACTGCCCCAAAATTGGGGCAGACTCCTTCAGCACTAGGTGCGGTGCGGCCTGTAAATTTACAGGTAGCATCGCAACCAGTGCGAGTCGAATGGCTAAAGCGCACCGCGCGACATTTTTTTATTTTTTTTCCTTAATGGTTAATTTTAAGGTTTTTTCAATTTCTAATCCTCTAAAAGGTTTAATTATGGAAAAACAAGAAAAATACCTATACATTTACCCATCGAGGAGGCATATTGGCTGTACAATTTAAAAAATAAAATTTGTCCACTGTTTTATAAAATTCAAGTTGAAGATTGGTGGCAATGTACAACAAAAATGCGTGCAATAAGTGCAATGGGAGCACGGATGTTAGCGCAGCTCAAGCAAGGATAACTTGCACCAGTGCTTGAGAGCTCTGTAGCACTGACAAAAGTGAAAAATGCGGTTTTTTGGCCATAATGTTTTTTTTATTTAACCCTGTTCCAGTGCGCAGGGTTTAACTGGAGTATCAGTGCATTGTCTTAATGCCGCACTGGGCGCTTTCTGTTTTTGCGCACTTTTAGGAGGCACCAGGGTGGCAAAATATAACACATCGGTGTGCTATAGTTACACGATGCACCTGTAACGGTGTCCAGTGAACCAATTCTTTTTGCAGTTTTTTCGGCGTAATTTTTTTATTTAACCCTATTCCGGTGCGTGAGATTTTACTGCAGCACCAGTGCGTTTCCTATATGTAGCGCCGGGATCTTTCTGTTTTTGCACGCTTTTAGGAGGCACCAGGGCGACATAACGTTATTGCACTGGTGCTCTACAGAAACATCATGCACCGGTAACGGTGTCCGATGAACCAATGATTTCTGTTATTTTTTGGCCGTAAATTTTTTTTATTTAACCCTATTCCGGTGCCCAGGGTTTTTAAAGTACCAATGTGTTTCCTGTATGCCGCACTGAGCTCTTTTTGTTTTTGCGCGCTTGTAGGAGGCACCGAGGCAACGTAGTTTTAAAGCATCGGTTCTCTATAGTAACATGATGCACCGGTAACAGTGTCCAACGTACCAATGATTTCTGTGGTTTTTTGGCCGTAATTTTTTTTATTTAACCCTATTCCGGTGTGCAGCATTTATGGGGACCCCGGTGCATTTCCATCATTTTACCTCGGGAATTTTATTTTCCGCTCACTTTTATGACGCACTAGGGTGTGGGGATGTGACGCACCAGGGATTTACAGTAACCTGATGCACCGGTAATGATGCCTGGTGAACCAACGATTTCTGCAGTTTTTTGGCCGTAATTTTGTTTGTTTTAATCCCTTTTCTGGTGCGTGGCATTTACTGGGATCTCGGTGCGTTTCAGTCATTTTGCATCGGGATGTTTATGTTCTGCGCGCTTTTTTCGAGGCACCGAGGCTGACGATATGACACGCACTGGCGCGATTGCTGAATTAAAAGCATCGAGAGGGTGTGTACGGAGCACACTATTTCCGGTGTGCCAATGTTTTATGTGGTTTTTTTGCCATAATTTTTTTTATTTAACCATCCACTGGTGCGCGCGTTTTGTGGGTGCCCTGGTGTGTTTCATTTATTCCACACCAGGCGGTATTTGTGTGGTCGACATGTAAATCACCGGTGCTCTACATAAATAAAATGCATCGGGCGTGTGTGTACAGAGTGCACGGTGTCCAATGTGCCAATTTTTGTAATGCACCGGTGCTTTGTCATATTGAATGCACCGGTGCGTTTTAGGTTGATAAGAGCACCAAAAGAAATACAACCACAAAAACCTCCACCCCCCCAACCTCCTCTACGATCCTCCGCTAGAAATGAACGTCTGGGGTATTTTTCTGTGGGGTTCCTCAAAAACATCCACTATAGGGTCTTTTCCTTGTAGTGAATACTGGTATCAATCTATGAATGAAATTAAGTAACTGCTGCACACGTCATGGCATTCACACCCTCTCACGCAGAAAATAAACAACTATATTGTGTTCAATCATCTGCTTGATAGGCCACATTGCAATAACCCTAAGGAACATTCTTGTTGATCCTTCCCATGTTTATCTCACAAAATTTTATCAGGGGATGTTAGGATTTGCACAATCCAAGCAAGGTTATTGATTGGTGTGATGCTTTTGAATTAAGGATATTGTTTATATTTTAAAATATTGGTGTTACTACCTATCTAGTTCCCAGTGAACTAAAATAAGTAAAAAAAAATTTGAATGCACATTGTGTTAACTTGTAAATAGTAAAAGAAATATTAAAGAATAATGAATAATTTGTAAATAATAAAAGATATAAAACGAATATATTTAGAGTAAATAGGTGATTGTGACTAGTCCATTCCTACTTATACATGTTTGTCCCTGTATATTTGTCATTCTTAATGCCTATGGTCATTGTGCATCATAAATAAAAAAACGCCTAAATCCAGTGCATACTTTTTCTCTGTGATAAACCCTCTCCTAGTTTCGAAACTCGCCTAAATCTCACCTAAATCCAAATAAAGAAATGTGAAAAAATAGACATGAATAAACCTTTTAGAATATTAAACTAAGAATTACATTACTGTATTAATATGATTTCTAATAACCAAAATCATCAAAAAGATTTGGTATCACACTTTGGCCTTAATAGCTTATTGTGGTGTCTCTGGCAGGTGCTTGTGGGTAAGTACTCACTGTAGTAACTAACAGTGTTTCCATAGGAGTAAGCTGTGTAGGGGGAAGTTTTTTGTGTCCTATTTTATTATTCCCTCAATATTAACTTACTTACTAGCTTTCAATACGTGTAGCCTTACCATTACATGGATTTCCATCTATCTTTGTAATCAATACAAGAACATATGGTATATAACAGAGCTCTTATAAGTAGGCTTAATAGCTGATTGTGATAAGTAAGTCCATCCTTACTCATGTCTCTCCTTGTCTGTCATTCTCCATTCTCTATTGGTGTGTAAAAGAACATGTAGATCAGTAAAAGAAACACCTAAATCCACATACATTTCCTCTAGGGTAAACCCATGCTTGGTTCCCAAAACCCTCAATGCATGTATCATCGTTGGACTATTGCTTTATATTCGACTAGAGTTGGAATTTCAAAACCAAAACAGATCCATCTGGCAATCATGATATTACTCGCTAATAGTAGGTATTAATTTCATAAAAGGAAAATATTCAGAGAACTTTTGAAGTGATTTAAAGATCAGAGTCCCAAATAATTATATGTATGAAGAATGGAACGAGAAGTTCATACAGGGAAAAATATACTATGTGCGGATGTTTAAAAAATATATAAAAAAACATAATAAAATGAACACTGTCTGGAATGTGTCCATTAAGATGATACCCTACTTAAACAAGGAGAAAATATTCAGTCACGATTCAGGAAATATGTTGAACTCAACATTCACAATATCATATCCAACATTAAATCATGAATCAAGAATATCTCATCAAAGCAATCAAAGCAATATCTCTTAACTGTATTGGCAAACACCTTAGCTAATTCATTTCATGGTTTTAGATTACTTGGAAATTTGCTCGGTGCAACTCCTAAGCAGCAATTTGCGGGCGCCAAATCAGTAATAGAGCTGCAGCAGCACTACAGAAACGATTTGCGGGCACCAAATCAACAACAGAATAGAAACAACACCACAGAAACAAACAGAAACAAAATTCAGAGCAAAATCCCGCGAAAAACATATTATGAAAACAAAGACGCGTGAAAATGAGAAAATTTTGTGGGTGATATATTTATAAAATATAAGTTTGGCCAACTATTTTAAAATTTCGGCCGAACTAAAACTTCAGCCGAACTACTGTTGCCGGTTTTCCCATCTGTGGCCAAAAATATGATTTCCCACGCCGTTAGTATGTCGTCAATCTAAACGGCAGAATGAGTTTGGTCAAATTTTTTAGAAATTTCGGTCGAACTATCTTAATAGTTGGGTCGAACTTTCTCAAAATTTCGGCCAAACTATTACGGAAAAATGTTTTCTACCCCCGACTCTCATAAAAATGTAACCCAACTTCATATTTTCACCCATGAAGTAACAATGGTTTAGCAGAAGGTCTAGCAAAACATGGTTAATGTTCATATTTAAGGTTCTATATGCGAGTTCATGTAGGAAAATTCATGTATACACGTGGAAAAGAACGATGAAATTAGCGTATGCATTTTGTGCTCTAAAAATATGATATCAGGTGTCATCACCATGGTTTTAGCCCATAGTATTGAGAGTTATATCGCCTATTTGATTGCGCCTAGGAATACCATCGGCACTTATGTGGTTTTGGCTCATGGTATTGGGAAAGGCTAAACCCTTATAAGGAGAAGAAGATCATAGTGAAAAGGGGAATGGAGGATGGGTTTTGATTGAATACTTCACTATGAAGTATATCTGCATGCAATGGGTTATATTTTATTGATAGATATGAAACTATGATGCACCTATGAATACAATGATGGATCAGGATCTCTAGACCTGAAATGACTATGCATTTGATTGATTTGTTTGTGAGATTTTTAGATCTGTGATATGGCGCATGTTCGATTAAGTGAAGGGTATGATCCGAGTAAGTATGTTGATTTGAAACTTTCTGTAGTCCTGAATATTTATAGATCTATACGCTGGTTCACCACATTAAAATCTCTTATACACACGGGTTCGTTTCAGAAAAAGAGCGTATGGAAGTCAAGGTTTTCTAAAACTTGATGAAGAGGTTATCTATTTATTGATGTTGTATTTCTATTGTCTATCAATGAAGTCTTCATGTAGATTTGGGTTGTTGAATATTGTATATATTTCTATTTAATTATAAATATGATCAATATCTGAGTGATTAAATATGATGGATGATGTTGACTAAATAAGGTTTTTGTAAATCTAAAAAGTATGACTGAATGCCTTAGATCTATTTAAGTCTGATCAGATTCTTAAAATTCATTATACACAGATCTATACGTAGGTTGGTATACATGAAAGTGCGTATACACGCAAGTTACAGTAAATTGAAGTAGCATATGCATTTTGTGTGATGAATGATCAAGGTTGAAACTGATTCTGCATGTCAATTTAGAATTCTAGGCTTATTACAATGTCATGGTTACAATGATCTTACTGTGTTGTTTAAATTTTGGGCTATGGATATTTGTGTTGATCTACAAGTTGAGTTGTGTTGAAGCTATTGGATCTAGTGTGAAAATTTATGAAACGTGGTCTACAGTGGGTCTGAGGGTTGAAGCCTTTAGTATGGAAGTAGAAGCTTCCTTCCAGTATAATTCGGTGTTCTGTTCAGGGGGTTGTAGCTTCCTTCAAGTAGTGGTTGGTAAACAACATTAGGGGGTTGGTGCTCCCTTTCAGTAGCAGATGGAGAACGAGAGAAGGCTGTAGCCTTTTGTAGGTGGATGCATACATACTGATATGAGTCTACATCAATACAACATTTTAAGAAGTTTTTTATATAATAAATATTGAAGACAGAGACGACAAAAACGATGGTTTTCTCCCAACTTGGGTTTCCACCTTAAATCTTGGTGCTCATGTGTGATGATTTATTCTGTTATTACTGATCATATTTAATGTTTAACTATCTGATGCATAACTGATGATCTAGGCTAAGTAATATCTCTGAATGTTTATCTGATCAGTAAATTTATTTTGGTATAAGCAAGTTTCTTTTAAGATAAGTGCGTACATACGCTAGTTGGGCTAATCAAAGTTGCATATAGAAATCACTAAAAGAAAAGTAAAATATTTTGATTCTTGTAAATACTGATTCACCCCCCCCCCCCGCCCTCTCATTATTTTTATCAAAAATTGGTATCAGAGCAGGTGCTTTTGAAGAAGCTTAGTCGCTAGAAGGAAGATCATCTAAGATGAGAAATCAAGATGGGACATCATCTATCAGACCTCCATTATTCAACAGAAACAGTTTAATCTTCTGGAAGATAAGGACGAGATCATATCTTCAGTCTCTTGAAGCAGATGTTTGGAAAATGGTTGAAGGCGGTTAACATCCAGCCTCGGTTCCAATGGATCCAGTAGTAAGGAAGAACTATGAAACTAATGCAAAGGTTGTCAATTCATTATTGGGGAGTCTGAATGAATCATAATTTGTCAAAGTTATGCAGTTAAATACAACAGAGGAGATATGGGACAAAATTATTCTAAGCTATGAAGGTGATGCCAAGGTAAAAAGTGCTGAACTCCAAACTCTCAGAATTCAGTATGAAAAACTCAGAATGCATAGTGATGAAAGTATTGCTAGTTTCTTTTTACATCTAGATGAGATCGTAAATCATATGAGAAATCTAGGTGAAGTCATAAGTGACACCACTCTAGTAGAAAAAGTCTTAAGATCTTTGAATCCTAAATTCAAGTCAAAAGTGTCTTCCATTGAAGAGAAGCAAGATCTACAAACTCTTACTATTTTTCAACTTCATGGGATTCTGACTGCATGTGAAATGAGGAAATGGGGTCCATTTAAAGTCAAAGAAGTTGCTTTTAGAGCTACTACAAAAGGCAAGGACAAGAAACAACAAAAGGAATCAGGGTATGTATCAGAAGAAGATGAGATAATTTTTTTAAAGAAACTTCAGCTTGGCATTGGAAGGTTCAGAGTTAAGCTTCCTTTGAAATGTTTTTCTTGTGGAAGAGTTGGTCATTACGCTGCTAAATTTCCTTATAAAGATAATCATGAAAAGGTAAAGGATTTAGAAAAAGGTAATAATAAAAATTTTATCAATATAAAAAGTTATTATACTCATGAAGATAGTGATGGTCTATCAAATAGTGAAGAAAGAGAATCGGATCAAGATATTAGACTGCTCATGGCATTTGAAAAGGACTATAGTGAGGTTAAAGATACTTTTATGGATGCTTTAGAAGAAAATTATTTTCTTAAAGAAATCAATCAACTCAAAATATTTCTGGAAGAGAAAATAAACAATAGATACTCTAAAGAATCAACTTATAGAAAATGAGAAGCACAATGAGAAATTAGAATGTGAAATAGTAAGTCTAAGAAAGGAAATTGAGAAAGTGAAAACCTTAAATCTTAGATTTTCTAAAGGATCTGAAACCTTAGATGAAATTATCAAGGTTCAACGCGCTCCTCTTGTAAAGACAGGTCTTGGATATATGGGTGAATCTTCTCAGTATTCAACAACAAGCTATCTAAATGCAGCTAAAGCCAGCCAGCAACACTTTGTCACTAAAAAAAATAACAAATATAATGCCTAGGTAAAGCATGAACAATTCAATTCAAGGATGAACAATAAAAAAAATATCAATCAAAAGGTAAACATCAATAGAAGGTTCCATGATCGCAGAAATTTGTTCTTTAATGGACAATGTTTCTCATGTCATAATTTTAGTCATAAATCTGCTCAATGTGTTGCATACAAAACCATCATGACTAGAGAAGCAAGAAAGCAAAGAAATGAAACAGGAATAAAGAAGAATACTTATAAAAACTTTTCTCCTCTTCAAGACGAAATTGAATGTTCATTTTGCAATAACTTTGGACATGAAGAATCTGAATGCAAGAGAAAACTTCAGCCAAAAGGGAAGATACCCACAAGTTCCAAGGAAGGAGAAATAAGGACTTACGATTTGAAAGATGTGGCATATATTTATTTGCAGAAGGAGATTAAAATCAATTATACATTGATATCGGATGCTCAACACACATGAGAGGTGATAAAGATAAACTTCTTTCATACAATGCATTAGAGAAGGAGAATAATGTTACTTTTGGAAATGAATCTCCTTTTATCATTAAGGGTAAAGAATCTGTTTTTCTAAAAGAAAAGGTTAAAGCTAACAATGTTATGTATGTGGATGGATTAAAGCATAAGTTGTTGAATGTGAGTCAAATGTGTGATCAAGGAAATGAAGTTGTCTTTAGTTCAAAAAAGTGTGTAGTTCGTGAAATTGACACAGGAAAAATCGTAATAAAAGGAATAAGAAATAAAAGGAACAAGAACACCAAGAAATATATATATATTGAAAGGTGGCCAAGAGCAATGTTATCTAGGTAAATCTATAGAAAATTGGTTATGGCATAGAATATTGGGACATTTGAGCTTCTCTCAAATAAGCAAATCTAGCAGACTCAAAGTTGTTCATGGTCTGCCCAACATCACTCTACGGGAAAGTACCATATGCAAGTCATGCCAATTCAGTATGCAAACCAAGGTGAAATTTAATGCCAAAGGAGGATCAACGATTAAGCCTCTTGAACTTATACATACTAATTTATGTGAACTTGTAAGGAAAAATTCACCTCACGAAGAACAATACTATATTCTATTCATTTATGACTTTTCTAGAATTTTTTGGATTGGTTTATTGAAACATAAAAAGCATTTGAAAATTTTAAGATCTTAAAAGCTTTGGTTGAAAATGAATTAGATCTAGAAATTAAATGTCTTAGATCTGACCGAGGAGGATAATACATATCAGATGAATTATTTGATTTCTGTGAACAATATGGCATAAAAGGATATTTTTTTTGTAGCTGTAACAACACAACAAAATGGCATGGTAGAAAAAATGAATAGAACAGTTCAGCAGATGGCTCATGCTATGCTTGTGAATATGGGACTCCTGATACCTTTTGGGGAGAAGCAGTGCATACTGCAATAAATATTCTCAACAAGGCTCATGTTTGTGTAAACAGTGATAAAACTCCTTATGAACTCTGGTATGGTAATCTTCCCACGATGAAGCATTTTAGAGCTTTTGGAAGAAATTTTTTTATCAATAATAATGATGAAAAACTTGGTAAGTTTGAGCCTAGAACAAATGAAGGAATATTTCTTGGTTACTCTTCTAGAAGTAAAGCATATAAATTCTACAATAAAAGACTTTAGAAGATTTTTGAATGCATTGATGTTGTAATTGATGAGTCTCTCACAACTCACAAAATGGAAATAAAAAAAAAATGAAGAGGATGATGATATATAATTTCCCTCATAAAATAAAAAAAATATAGAAGGAGACTGCAATGAAGCAGCAGAAAAAAATATATTAGAAAAGGCTCCATCCAGGTATTTTCAAAAGAATCGTCCAAAATCTCAAATATTGGGAGAAAAGGGATCAAGTGTACAAACAAGAATAACTCTTGTAGGATCTCCCAGTTATCTGGCATTCTTATCCACCATTGAACCAAAAAATGTAAATCAAAATATTAAATATGAATGTTGGATTCAGGCCATGAATGAAGAACTTGATCAAATTGAAAATAATAACACTTGGGAATTGGTTCCAAGAGCTCATGATAAAAATGCTATTATAACAAAATGGATATTCAAAAACAAGTTAAATGAAAATGGAGATGTTATTAAAAAAAAAGCTAGACTTGTTTGTAAAGGGTATGCTCAACAAGAAGGTATAGACTTTGAAGAAACATTTGCGCCTGTAGCCAGGCTTGAAGCCATAAGAATATTTCTTGCTTTTCAAGTTTTCAATAATTCAAATTTTATCAAATGGATGTAAAATCTGCTTTCCTCAATGGTGATCTAGAAGAAGAAGTTTATATAGAACAACGACAAAGATTCATTTTGGGAAATGATGAAAAACTTGTTTGCAAACTTAAAAAGGCTCTATATGGTCTAAAATAGGCTCGTCGGGCATGGTACTATCGTCTTGAAAAATATCTTCAACAACAAGGTTTCACAAAAGGATCTGCTGACAGTAAATTATACACAAAAATTGAGAATGATAAACTGTTAATTATTTTTGTGTATATTGATGACATAATTTTTTGGATTAATGAAGAATCCATGAGTCATAAATTTTCTTCTGTTAGCAACAAGAATTTGAAATGTCATTACTTTGGGAACTAACATATTTCTTGGCTTACAAGTGCAACAAACAAAATATGGAATATTCCTCTTACAAGAAAAATATCTCAAGCAAATCCTGAAGAAATATGGGATGGAAGACTAAAAACCTATGAGCACTCCAATGGTGACTGGATGTAACCTCATTTCTCATGTTTATTCTCCTATGGTAAACCAACCAGAGTATAGATCTATGATAGGAAGTCTACTTTATCTAACTGGGACTAGTCCAGATATTATGCATGTAGTTGGGATTGTTGGACGATTCCAAGCCAATCCAAAGGAGTCACATCTTTAGGCTGTAAAAGGAATATTCAAATATCTACAAGGAACTCAATATTTTGGTCTATGGTATCCAAAGAATGTTGATCTTACTCTTCATGTTTACACAGATGTGGATTGGGCTGGAAATATTGATGATCAGAAAAGCACTAGTGGTGGTGCATTCTATATGGAGCCTCGATTAGTATCTTGGTTTAGAAAGAAACAAATTTCCATTTCCTTATCTACAACAGAAGCAGAATATGTGGCTGTCGCATCATGTTGCGCACAACTTCTTTGGATGATGTAGACATTACAAGATATTCAAATCAAATGTTCTCCTCCCATCTCCATCCTATGTGATGATACAAGTGCGATCAATATCTCAAAAAATATCGTTATGCATTCCAAAACCAAGCACATTCCTATCAAGTATCAATTTTTACGAGAAAAGGTACATGAGAAAAAGGTTAAATTGGAGTATGTTCCCTCCAAAGAACAATTTGTTGATATATTTACTAAACATCTTCCCAGGGAAGCACTTGAATGTCTTAGACACAAGCTGGCAGTTTTATCTTCCTCACTTATAAAATCTGTTTGATTTTAGAAATATTAAATTCTGTATGCAGTTTTCATGAAGCCGAATCATGTATATACGCAAGTTTCTCTCTATACAATCACGTATGGATCTTGCTATCATAAAATCTATGGGTCAACTTTCAGAACAGTCTGTGCTTCTCAAGTGTTGATTGGTAAATTTAGTTGTTCATCTCTCAATACCTTTCCTTGATATTTATCTCCTTGATTAAGGTGCTTTGATGAATTGGTTGTTGAAGGTGTTCGGGATGCACAGGTTTACGGGGAGAATTTTCCTTGCTGAGAAGAATGCATTGTTGGCATTATTTTGGTTGTTTCATTATGATCTCTCTTTTTAGATTATTTTGTCATGGTTATAAAAATTCATATCTGTAATTTTATATAAAGGTCATATTGAGACCTTTGATGTAAATATTGTCATATTGAGTCATGTATGGACACGCTCAAATATGTAAACCCACTTGGTTGGGTAGTTGTGTCAATATGTAATTCTTGATGTAAGGTTGAGTCCTTGGTGATAGGAATGGTCATACTTAGTTGAGTTATAGAGTCATGTATTGTATTGAAAATCTGAAGCCTCAACATGTGCTCATGGGGAGCATTTGTCCGTCCTTTTCTCTTGATGTCAAAGGGGGAGAGTATTTGGTGTTTGAATAATGTTTGTATCTTATATATCTACAGGTTGTGGTGATTAATATCCAACATGGTTTCCATTAAGTCCAAAGGGGGAGATTGTTGGCAATGTGGTTCTTATGATTGCATATGTTGTCCTTGATGGAAACTCCCTTGAAAATTCTGAAGTAACAATGGTTTAGTAGAAGGTCTAGTAGAAGGTTATGGTTTAGCAGAAGGTCTAGAAGAAGATGGTTAATGTTCATATTTAAGGTTCTATATCTGAGTTTGTGTAGGAAAAGTCGTGTATACACGCAGAAAAGAATGAGAAAAGTAGTGTATGCCTTTTGTGCTCTAAAAATATAATACCAAGGGTAATCACCATGGTTTTAACCCACAATATTGAGCGATGTATCACCTATTTGATTCTACCCAAGAATACCATTGGCACTTATGTGGTTTTGGCTCATTGTATTGGGAAAGGCTAAACCTATATAACCAGAAGAAGATCATAGTGCAAAGGGGAATGGAGGATGGGCTTTGATTGAATACTTCACTCTGAAGTAATATCTGCATGGAATGGGTTACATTTTATTGATAGATCTGAAACTATGATGCACCTATGAATACAACGATGGATCAAGATCTCTAGACCTAAAATGACTATGTATTTGCTTGATCTATTTGTGAGATGTTTAGATCTGTGATCTAGTGCATGTTCGTTGAAGTGAAGGGTATGATCTGAGTAAGTCTATTGATTTGAAACTTTCTGCAGTCCTAAATATTTACAGATCTATACGTTGGCTTGTCACAGTAAAAGCGCGTATATACATGGGTTTGTTTCAGCAAAAGTGCATATGGAAGTCAGGGTTTTCTGAAACTTGATGAATAGGTTATTTTTTTATTGCTGCTATATTTCTGTTGTTTGTCAATGAAGTCTTCATGTAGATCTGGGTTGTTTGAATACTGTATATATTTCTAGTTACTTATAAATATGATCAATAACTGAGTGATTAAATATGATGGATAGTGCTGACTAAATAAGGGTTCTGTAAATCTAAAAAGTATGACTGAATGCCTCAGATCTGTTTAAGTCTGGTCAAATTCTTAAAATTCAGTATACACAGAACTATACGCAGGTTAGTATGCCGAAAAGCGTGTATAGATGCAGGTTACAGTAAAGTGAAGTAGCGTATGCATTTTTTTTTTATGAATGATCAAGGTTGAAACTGATTCTACATGTTAATTCAGAAGGCTGAGCTTATTACTGTGCTCTGGTTACAGTGATCTTACTGTTCTATTTAAAGTTTGGGCTATGGCTATTTGTGTTGATCTACAAGTTGAGTTGCGTTGAAGCTGTTGGATCCAATGTGAAAAATTATGAAACATGGTCTGTAGTGGGTTTGAGGGTTGAAGCCTTCAGTATGGAAGTAGAAGCTTCCTACTAGTAGAAGCTGGTGTTCTGTTCAGGGGGTTGTAGCTTCCTTCTAGTAGTAGCTCGTAAACAACATCAAGGGGTTGGAGCTCCCTTCCAGTAGTAGTTGGAGAACAAGAGAAGGTTGTAGCCTTCTGCAGGTGGATGCCTGTGTATTGATATGAGTCTACATTAGTACAATAGTGTAAGAAGTTTTCTATATAATAAATATTGAAGACAAAGACGACAACAGCAGTGGTTTTCTCTCGACTTGGGTTTCCCCCTTAAATCTTGGTGTTCATGTGTGATGATTTATTTTTTTATTACTTCACATGCTTACTTCTTAACTATCTCATGCATAACTGATGGTCTAGGCTAAGTAATATCTCTGAATTTTTATCTGATAATTAAAGTTATTTGGGTATACGCAAGTTTCTTTTAAAATAATCGCGTACATACGCTAGTTGGGCTAATCAAAGTCGCGCATAGAAACTAGTAAAACAAAAGTAAAAGATTGTGATTCTTGTAAATACTGATTCACCCACCCCAACCCCCCCCCCCCTTCCCCTCTCAGTATTTTTCTCAACGAGATTATAGATTAAGTATTAGGTATTGTATATGAAATGATAACCATATTTTTTCAAGCTTGTATGCGATTTTTTTCTCAAACATATTGAATTTGATCATGCAGAATATTTTGCAAGATACATTAAGATAGATGTGGTTTCTGATTACGTGGTCATTTAAATTTTTGGGACACATTTATTACATAATATAGATTCATAATAGATTTAAGGACAACAATTGGAGATACATAGAGCATGATCGGAAAAAACACTCAAGTACATTGTCTTAGAGATGGAATGTGCTATTTTGGTTTTCAAGCTTCTGTGGTTATCAATTGATGAAGAAGAATCCAGATTCTTCTTCATCAATGTACTATTTTATTTTGAAAATAATTAACACAATTTAGAAAGTTTGTTCTTATATGAATGTGCATTTTCAGATATCTATTTGACATTGTCATAATGTGATATTTTTTTACCTCCCATATAGTTTTAAGAGTTTAAACTATTTAATAGAAATAAATTTGATTAAAAATAAAATGTAAAGATACTATATTGTTGTCAATTGAAGTGTATTTTTTAAGCTTTAATTAAAAAAGGGTTGCATGAAATTATCCTCTTCTAATTAAAATTAAGACAAATTCTTCAAATTTAATCACTAGTCGCATGACTTATCTTTGCCTAATGAATAAATAGTCGTAATTTGTCATTTTAGAGATTATAGATTCATGGTTAACTGCTACTATATAATCCTCAGAGTTGTTTTGAGCCACATTATTCTAACAAATATATTTAAAAAGCAAAAAAGTGAAAATATAATCATAAATTTGAAATAAAAAAGATTTTAAAATTTTATTAATTATTTTGTTTTTAATTATTTCTTTTTTAAATTAATTTTTTATTTTATTAACATATTTGTTATATGTGATTTGGGGTCCTGGACAGTAACTGAGCTGGTGAATAGCGCTGTTCATGCTAGGGAACAGTCGACTTTTGTTTAATCTCTGCTGTTTTATTTATTTATGTACGTATTTGCTTTTAAAAAACTCTAAAACTGCTACTTTATATGAGCTCAGAAATTTTTTCCTTATGTAAGGAGGTTCTGGGCTCCATTTTTGATAAAAACTATTGTTTGGGGACTGGGATAGTTTCTACTGCCAGACCCTCTTTTCGATCCAAGGAAGCTTTGGGCTTTGCCTTTGCATTCATATCCTTCTGATCTCATCTCTGTTTCGGTTCCATATCCAGGAGATGATGAGCTAAGGGGATGCATTGGTTTCATGAGAGGTCTTTTTGCTTTTTTCTGGCTGTTTTGCATCACCACAGGTCTTGTAAAGCAGTTGTGTCACCATCCCCCTTTGAAAGAAGGGAATGGCTCTATTTTGAAATGCTTTGCATATGTTCTGAGACTATCTATTTATAATAGAAAGTTCAATTTATTTTTTTTCTGTGGAAAAAACTATGTGAAATGTAAAAATCACATTTTTAATATGATTTTTTTCGTTGCACCACTTTAAAACCTATGTACTTAATTATAAAAATAGAATTTCACTTATCAAAATTTATAAAATATAACATTTTGCAACTTGTCATGAATTTCAGAATATATATAGTTAATCATATTTTTTCATGATACTAAATTTATAAATAATACCCTACTTACTATATTAAAACTGATTTTATAAATAATATGCTACCTACCATATTATACATGTTAATGATTTATATATTTTCTTATTGACCTTTAAAATAATAAAGCACCTCTCACATGTTAATGGATTATATATTAACATTTAAATTAATAAACTTAAAGTTACTTCGTACTATCCAAATATATTATATTTATATTTTTAATGAATTTCAATTATGCGTGTAATATTTGTAGACATAATATAATATACTCTTGTGATGCATGTAACATGATAACGATTTTAGAGATAACATGACATTACCCATATTAGGCATGTAACATGTTCTTGGATTTTATATATTTCTTTATCGGCTTGTAATATATATATATATATATATATATATATATATATATATATATATATTTTGTTTATTGATATTTAAAAGAATAAAATTTCAACTATAATAGATGCAATTTATTGCGATGGAATTATAATGAGGTGTGAAGATCTATATTTAAAATTTGTAACGAATTGTAATAATTTTAATATTTTTTAATAAGAATGGTTTTAAAGATATTATAATATTATGTAATAAATATAATATTAGATTTATTTTAATTGTGGATGTATTAAGTAGTAAGAGGGATCAAATCTCTTTTCACTTTAAAAGAGATTTGTATGGCAAGAGATTTGATCTCTCTCAATGTTTAGTAGATCCGGAGTTAGGCTGAACTTAGGTTGGTTTAATTCCTCTTTGAAATAGACTATATTTGAAAAAAATAAAATATAAGGAACCAATCAATATTGAAAAAACTAATAAAATATGGGTGGGGAGGAGAACAATCATTTATTCCAACTACTTGAGATAAAATCAATTGAACTTTATATATATATCCATTATGATTAAATTGTGTTTTTGGTAACCTAGTCACAAACTCTTCCTTCAGTAGATTAAATTTAGTATGAGACATACTTCTAGACCTAAATAAATACCTCCTCCAATCACCAAATTAGCCCTTCCTCTTTGTATATATATTTTACTCAGCCTTCCAAGGGTTATCTCTTCAAGGTGCAACTTCATATCATAATTTCGGCCCTAGCAATAGATTTTCGGCCCCTAGCTTCAAAAATTTGACCTTGTTATCACTCTAATAATTCTTAAGTTGTGAGATTTTAATTTAAAGTCTAAGAAAATTAGAGGTAACCATAGACCAAATTTTAAACTCTAGGATCTAGACTTCCTAGAGTTCAGAGAGGGGTCTCTCTTTAAGATTTAACTTTGTTTTGATTATAATATATTAGGCTAGTTATGATTGTGCAAATTGGTTTTGATTTGGTTTGGTTTGGTGGGAAATATCACTTAATGAGATGGATAGTGGGAAATCTGTTTTTCCATTGGGCTAAGAAGTCAAAAGTCAAGCAGACAGAACTAGTATCAAGGTCAAAAAGTCAAATGTTTTCAGGGCAAGATAGATAAGTCTTTGAAGATCTTGGAAGGCTGTTTTGGTGAAGTGGTTTGATCGGGATAAAGAGCAATGAAGGATTCTTTGATACAGATAAGGAAGGAGTAGATAGAAGTCATTCGAAAGAGGGAGCAATCAAGGGTTCTTTGAACAAATCTTGAAATAATACTCCTGTTTTATCTTTCAAATTTAGAAAACATAATGGATGCATGAAAACATTAGAATATAAACAATTACAAGTACTTCACTTCAATGGCTCATCACATGAATCTTGAAATATGATGCTAGATGATTTGATCCAGTCTGCTACTCAAACTTACAAGAAAAAGCCTTCAAGTACAACAAAATTGACTATAGAAATCTTCAGCAATTTATTCCATAATAATACTTCAAAGAGTGAAGTATTTTATACAAAAATGTTTATAAAATATCCTGGAATGATTCTAGGAATTATCTAAGGAAAAATAAAATATCTTTACAACAAAATAGTGACAATTGTTTAACAAATCAGCAAGCTATCCTATTTATCCAAATAAAATAGAAAATTGTTTGTGGATTAGGTGTAGCTGGCTTCCTTGATGTCCTCTTTGCTGGAAAAGATATTTCAAATCTATTTTGAAATATTATATTATTTATCTTATACTCTTTCACTTTGATTCTCTTTAACCTTTGTAAAAACTACCTTACTGCTGTAATAAATTCGATTTTGACTGTGAAAAAATTCAGCCAACTGTTTTATGCTTTTTCTGCAATTTTACTTTTACATTAAGTTAGTGAGTGCTTGCCAAGCTTCATCATTAGGAATTTGTATATTTTTCAGCTTCCTGAAGTTTTCATCTACCTCATTATATCTAGCAAATGTTGGCTTTATGAAAAATAAATGTTTTATCTCATGCTGCAGATAAAACAAGTCTTCAAAACTTCTGTGTAAGATCTTCCCTGTAGGAATACCTCATCCATCTATCTTTTCCACATGCTCTTTTGCATAGTCTCTGATTTTCTTATTGTAGTCCTCTTGTAGCATGAGTTTATCATTAATGACCAAAATGTTAGGCAAAATTCTTTGCCTCAAATTTTCAAACTTAACCATAAACTTGGTTATGGCTATGTTCATATTTTCACATTTCTCTTCAAGTTGTTTCATTAGATTCTTCTTTGAAATGACTTTCCTTATTTCAAGGATTGTCTCTGTCCTATCAGTGATTTCTATTTCTTACAACTCTTGCCTATTTTTACTATTGAGAAACTTTATCAATTTTATGGCCTGCTCAGGTTTGTCACATTGCTCATCTTTTGTTTTCTGAATCTCTGCTTGTGTTGCCTTCAGTAAATCCCTCTGCTTATATATTACCTAAATTGATGGCCAAACATCATTGATGGCTTCAATTATTTTACTCCATAACAAATTTTTCACATAAGAAATTGGCTCTTTCAAGGTCAAATCTTTTTGTATATTCTTCAACTCAGTATTTTATCCGTTAGCCCTATGCTCATGAGTTTTAGCATTGGTTTGGGTTAATTTCTTGGTGTCTTCAAGATTGTCAATATTTTTCTTCAATATGTTTATCTCATTAGTTTGAAGTGGCATTTCCTCCATGGATTTAACTAATTTACTAGCTTCATCTGTTGGCTGCACTGTTGATGTAGAAGACTCTATGACTGAAGTTGTGGATGATGTCACTGGCACTGCAGTAGCCAGTGGTGCTTTTGGTGCCAACTCTTCTACCAGAGTTGAAGGCACAATAGTAGTAACCATAGGAATTACTATAGGAGTTTCTTGTGTTTTTTTAGTTTCTCTTTCATGGAAAAGCTTGTCCATTTGGATCTCCTTCTCATTTATCTGTCTTGTTAATTGAAAAATCAAGTTCATCATGTCATCTTTCTGATTTTTCTCTTGTACTATTTCTTTGGCCTATGGATGTTCAGTTGGTGGAAGCTTAAGATGTTTCCTCAATGCTACAATGTCCTCATTCTTTTTCTTCACTAACTGTTTTTCAGCCTTGACATTGGCAGGATCATATCCTACTTGAATAACCAACTCTTCTAAAGACTTAATCCTAATATCTTTAGCATATGATGAGGCTTTGTCAACCTTCATTTGATCTCTCATGTTTATGATTGTGTTCTAAAGTTTGTTGACACTCATAGCCTTATTAGTTATGGTAGAATATAACATCTCTGAACTCTGCCTATGAAACTCAATCTGGTCTAGTGCATGAATACTTTCTGTGGGCACTTCAAGATCAAACTTATTATAATCTGCAACTGTCTTAGGAGTCTTAACTGTTGGTTAAAGAACTGACATAATCAAATTTTTGTTTGAGTAATCAAAAGATGATAAAACTCTGTTTTGAATGCCTAGTGTTTGCTTCAAATACTGAGAATATATCTCATTCTTGATTTCTTCATTCTTTGTCTTAATCTGTTTGTATTGTTTCCTGATATCAAGATCTTTTTCTTCTGCAGTCTGTGAGGAAGATGCCTCCAAATTCTGTTATTTCTCTATGACCCAAATGTTTGAATTATCAGGATTTCCTTTATTCAAAATCTCTGTTGCTAGCTCATTTGTATTGACTGTAGTAGCATCTTTATTTTTCATTGAAACATCTGTGTCTTCTACATCTATGGTTACTTTTCCTTTATCAACTGAATTTACTTTAGGCTTTTTATTGTATTTAATTTTAAACCTTGTCTCAGTTGTTGTCTCAGCAGTATATGTACCTTCTTCTCTAACTCTCTTAGGAGCTCTTTCTCCTTGATTTGCAGTTTGCAAGGTGTGACTAGTATCACCTTTTTTAACTGCATCTACCAAGGTATTTTCTAGCCACTCAGTTTTATTGACATACTGTTCAATCTCTGGTTTTTTCTCATGTATATAAGGTGTTAGTTTTCACTTAACCCTCATTTTGCTTAATATCCCTTGTGGATCATAGCTCCATGAGAAGCTTTCTTCAAATTTGAACTCAAGTAATTGTTTTGCTGCTTCTTGTTTTGCATCTTTGTGATTACAAATAAATGGCCCCACTTGATTCTTCAACTTTTCTTGGGTATTTTTCTTGGCTGCTAGGAATTTGATAGAATTAGAATTTAATATTTGCCTGATATACTCCAAGGAAAAAATTCTCATTGGTACATACTTAGGAAGTTTATAAGGTAACAAATTTAGACCCAAAAACTCTGATTTCTGTATGTTTCTCATATAAGTACCAATCCCCAGTTCTAGTGTGCTCTAATAGCTATAGAATTTTCTTTATTTCATCACTAATTCTTGGTTGTTCTGTGTTGGTCAATATATTTATCAATGGGTGGACAAAGTTATCTGTAAACTATTCATAAGTGAACTCTGAGGACTCTTTTCTGATCAAAGAAGTCCAAAAGATGACTGAAAGTGGATTTTATTCTATATCAAGCTTCTGGAGGGTTATAGGGAACTTGTCTACTTGAAAATACAAGAACATATGGAAGAGAAAGGATGTATATCTAAATACTCCTTCAGTTAGCAATTTGACAAGCTAATCATGGATATTGTCAGCTATATACTTAGCATAATTAAAAATTACAGAGGGAGGTTGTCCTGGTGTAAAAGTAGATAGGAAACCTAGAATTGATTCATCAATATGCTCATCTGTAAAGTATCATAGGATAAATTACAACATGGAAATGACATGCCTAGACCCTTTTGGAAATTTTGAAGTAGAATAAGGAGGATTAATTTGTGGAATTTCAACATGTAAAGGCATGAACACTTGAAAAATCTGAAACTTTTTGGGAAATCAAGACTAATGTACAAATTTGTAAGTACTTCTATTGATAAAGGAACTGCTTTGGGATCATGTTTGAGTTGTAACATCTGGTTTATGGACTCAACAATAATTTTAAACAGTACCTCTTTGTTTGCATTCATCATTGCTCTATGTTTAGGTGAATAATAACTCTGACACAACGTAATAACCTCTAGGCATTGATGAGTGATTGGAACAACATATTTGGGTAGGTTTGATTCCCAAATTTGGACTTATTCAACTTGATCTAAGGAATTTTCATAACTACAGTAGTGGATGTCTAACAAATTAATTTCAACAACTAGATCTGCTATTTTATAGTCCACATTTGCTAAAGGTGTGTGTTCAATGTCTACAACAGGAGGTTGTAGAGGATTTACAATGATTGCAGTATTGGAGGACATAACAGGATTGGATTTTGAAATTTTTACGCTTACTGGATAACTGAAACTCTGCTTTTAAGCTTTTTGGATTCTTCTATAAGATTAAATGGTTTACAGAAGTGTTTTTTATTTTAACAGAGGTTCTTTGGATAAAATAAGCACAAATTGGTTCTTTCCTTGGATTTCAACCTTCAATTTTGGTTTTCAAATGGATTTCAGACTCTCACAGGTTTATGAAATAAGAAAAAAGGGTTTCTTATACTTCTTTCAATGAATATTGGGCTAAAATTGATTCAAATTGGGCGCAAAGGTTTGGGGTTACCTGCAGAGGATTTCTAGGCAATTTAAGAGTCTTATAAGGTCTGCAAAGGGTAAAATAAACTTGATTTTTCCTTTAAAACTGAATGCAGTATTTAAAATAGGGTTTGTATCAAATTTTGACAGGGTTTTAACTCTTTTTCGGGGAACTATAAGCTTTCTTTAGAGAAATTTGCTTTTACTGGGCTTAATTCCTTCAACAAATTCTTTTCAAATGATAACAAACTTGTTTTTATAGGAAAATACCTATTTACGTAGGTATGGGTCTTTCAAAACAGGTTCTTGGGCATTTGGACATGCCTTAATCTCTTTTTAAGGTTTTTGGAAGATTTCTGAAGTCTTTTGACAACAAATATGGGTTTTTGCAGGTTCTGGGCTTTGAAACAATGCATAGGCTTCGATCTTCTTAATTTGGAGGATGAATACAGTCAAATGGTGTAGGAAAAGGGCTTAATGGCACAATTTAGAAGTTTATTGAATGTTTTAGGTCTAAACTAGCCTACATTAAATGGCGGTCACATCGAATAGATGGATGTTTTGGTCTTTGAAGGTGAAAACCGTAGGCAGTTATTACATAGGAAATGACTAGTATATGGTTTTGGTTGGATCGAATGCGATCCAATAGGACTTGGCTACGTGGAGGAGGGAGAAACAGGGAAAACACCTTATTTTTCATGGTTTGTAATATGTTACATTCGCGCAATTTGAAATTCAATATCATCTTCTAATCGTCAAATCTGGGAGTTGAGGTGTGAACGGTGGAGATTTAATGGGAAAGTTGCTTGGCAATAGGAGGTGGGGTCTGGGCTTTAATATGCAGCGGGATAGATTTAAATGTTATAAATATATATATTTATAACGTAAAAACCTTATATTATTTTGATTGGAGGTGGTAATGTAATAATTTTTAAAATAAAACATTTAATGAATGTTAATAACCAATGGCATCGGTATGGTATTTAACATTACAAATGTGTATTTATAATGAAAAAAAAAATCTTTCTTCGATTGGTAGTATATATATTATATGGTAAATAAAACGTTTATACGTGTTTTAAAACCATAGGGCACGTGATTATAACATAAGATATGTTTAAAGCTATGGGGGAAAAGATCGGGGGTTTATTTAACATGTGGGATAAATAAACCATAGGTTTAACTTAAAATAAGTGGGTTTTTTGGGATATTTACATATAAATAAATTAATAATATATGGGAAGGGTTATTATATAAGGGATTAATACTTTAGGTTATAAATTAATATGAAATGGAAATATAATGAATGAAATGAATTAAAATACATAGTATTTAAACTAAGTAAAGTGTAAAATAGGAAATTAAGCATAATTTTGTCCCATTTTGATTTTTTACACATGAACTTAGGATAAAATACACTTTGTAGGTTTTTTGAGTGTTTTTTTGAATAAAAATGAAATTAATTAAAGGGAGGTTTTACTTTTCTAAGAAAAAAATTTGTTTTACTTAGGAAAATGGATCATAGTTTTGGAAAAGGGTGAATATGTTGATGAAATGGGTTTTATGTAGGGAATCCAATATTTTTAACCAATTAGTCATTATGCCTTGGGTCTAGTCCCAACGGAAGTTAGAGAAATGCTATGATCCTCTTTGACTGAAGGTTTAGAATACTGGGTCATTGTGGGGGAGGGGAAATTAGTAATGTTTGCCCGATGATGCTTTATTACATGTCTTGCACAACTGCTTTCTACCTATTCATCATTATTCTAACATTTTTTTACTTCATTTTCATGGGTGCATTTAAGCTTGCAACCCTAAATCCATTTTTATTTTAAAGCAATAAATCTATCTAATTCTAACCTTATTTCATCCAAGGGCTCAAATTAAACTATTGGGCTCTTCATTTATTCTCTAACTATCTACTAATTTGTCAAGTTTAAACTATTTGACATATCTTTATTCTCTATCTAAAACATGAAAAGTTAAGATTAAGCTTTTTAAATGATCATGGATTATGGCATTTTGGACAATCTGCACATAATCATTATTCTTGAAGTAAAAGTAAATAGTAGTGCCATTTTGACTTGCTCACTTTCAGGTCTTATTTTTTTCTCTTTTTTCTTTTGGGGTCTATTATTTTCTAAGTCCTTTGATCTTTCTTTTAGGGCTTTTACCCTCTTTTCATTTTTTTATTATTTTCAAATATGGGAAAACAACTTGCAGAAACCAAGGTATGTACATATTTACAAGACTATCAAAGTCAATTAAAAAATTATGAACCCTATTATTATAGGACCCTAACAGTGGCTTCACATAGAGATGGAATCTCCTGGTGAAATGTCAAGAACTTTAAGACTAGTAGCCTTTGAATTTTGATAGTGATGACCCTGTAAGTGTCTTCTGATCCCTAATTATTTCATACTTTTGATATTTTACCTCTCAAAGCTTAGGGCTTTCTCTCCGGGCTTCAACTTTGTTAGGAAAAAATCCAATCCAATCTAAAATCTTCAATGTATATGTACAATAGTCAAAGTAAATAAAACTAACTATTTTTTATCTCTGAGGAGTAGTAGTGCTTCAACATTCTACCATTTACTGGTCCATCTAGCATATCTGATCCATCCATTTCTTTCAGAAAGAAAGAATTGTTACTTCTGTAACCACAAATCACATAAGGTCCTTTCCATAGAAAATCA
>CM076576.1:646756745-646759245 GCA_034641835.2 Pinus albicaulis | reverse complement strand
ATCACCTTGTGTCTCAACATTCCAAGCCGCATAATCCTACGATGCACGCAAGATGCAAGGAAAAAGCCGACCACTCGAGCAAACAAATGGGCCACCACATCTATCAAGACCTCAAAGCCAACGCAGGGACAAACAACGTGCACTCTGAAAGGAATTCCAGACCTTAATTTTACAACAAGGAGAACCCCGCTCCTCGCATCGCCCAATGGAAAAAGCAAGCAAGAGGGGAAGCTTACAGCGAAAACCCCTCCACATTCCTCTTAAACGTATGCATCTCAACCCACAGTGCTGACATAGAAAGAGTACAAGCACAAGAAACCGGCACCGTGAAGAGCCAAACAATGAAGAGGACAATCGTCTCAAGGAGCCACACACAAAAACCCATCCAATTCCGAGAACACGGAGCGAAGGGGGAATTGTTCACATATGCCTCCAAGGACCAGCATGGCCAACATTACCGCTCATGTGCTACCGAGTGGGGATGGAGAGAATATGAATGTCGACCACCCTACAAATGACCCAAGGCCATTCTTCAGGCAAACCCGACAAGCAACTCAATTACCAACACACCTTTCACACGAAAATCCAACCCCTCCCCCGACCAAAAGGGGAGGAGGTGAACAATATAGCGAGGAGCCGATTTAACGAAGCCAACGAGACAAAAGCCCACCTCTCCAACCCACCAAAAAGGGAGGAGGTGAACAATATAGCGAAGAGCCAACGAGCGAGCAAGGGGCACGAGAGCGACATAGGCGACCGGCCAGTTGTCTCAAGGAGCCACACAGAGCGACCTCATCCAACTCTGAAAACAAAGAGCGGAAGGGCAACTCTTTTCACATATGCCTCCCAGGACAAGCATGGCCAACATTACCGCTCATGCGCTACCGAGTGGGGATGGAGAGAAGATGAATGTCGACGACCCTACAAATGACCCAAGGCCACTCTTCAGGCACACCCGAACAAGCAACTCAGTTACCAACCCACCTTTCACACGAAAATTCAACCCCTCCCCCCACCAAAAGGGGAGGAGGTGAACAATATAGCGAGGAGCCGATTTCACGAAGCCAACGAGACAAAAGCCCACCTCTCCAACCCACCAAAAAGGGAGGAGGTGAACAATATAGCGAAGAGCCAACATCGACGAAGCCAACGAGCCAGCAAGGGGCACGAGAGCGACATAGGCGACCGGCCAGTTGTCACAAGGAGCCACACAGAGCGACCTCATCCAACTCTGAGAACACAGAGCGGAAGGGCAACTCTTTTCACATATGCCTCCCAGGACAAGCATGGCCAACATTACCGCTCATGCGCTACCGAGTGGGGATGGATGTCGACGACCCTACAAATGACCCAAGGCCACTCTTCGGGCACACCCGAACAAGCAACTCAGTTACCAACCCACCTTTCACACGAAAATCCAACCCCTCCCCCCACCAAAAGGGGAGGAGGTGAACAATATAGCGAGGAGCCGATCTCACGAAAGCCAACGAGACAAAAGCCCACCTCTCCAACCCACCAAAAAGGGAGGAGGTGAACAATATAGCGAAGAGCCAACATCGACGGAGCCAACAGGGGAGCAAGGGGCACGAGAGAGACATAAGCGACCGGCCAGTTGTCTCAAGGAGCCACACAGAGCGACCTCATCCAACTCTGAGGACACAGAGCGAAAGGGCAACTCTTTTCACATATGCCTCCCAGGACAAGCATGGCCAACATTACCGCTCATGCGCTACCGAGTGGGGATGGATGTCGACGACCCTACAAATGACCCAAGGCCACTCTTCAGGCACACCCGAACAAGCAACTCAGTTACTAACCCACCTTTCACACGAAAATCCAACCCCTCCCCCCACCGAAAGGGGAGGAGGTGAACAATATACCGAGGAGCCGATTTCACGAAGCCAACGAGACAAAAGCCCACCCCTCCAACCCACCAAAAAGGGAGGAGGTGAACAATATGGCGAAGAGCCAACATCGACGGAGCCAACGAGCGAGCAAGGGGCACGAGAGCGACATAGGCGACCGGCCAGTTGTCTCAAGGAGCCACACAGAGCGACCTCGTCCAACTCTGAGAACACAGAGCGGAAGGGTAACTCTTTTCACATATGCCTCCCATGACAAGCATGGCCAACATTACCGCTCATGCGCTACCGAGTGGGGATGGAGAGAAGACGAGAGTCGACGACCCTACAAATGACCCAAGGCCACTCTTCAGGCACACCCGAACAAGCAACTCAGTTACCAACCCACCTTTCACACGAAAATCCAACCCCTCCCCCACCAAAAGGGGAGGAGGTGAACAATATAGCGAGGAGCCGATTTCACGAAGCCAACGAGACAAAAGCCCACCTCTCCAACCCACCAAAAAGGGAGGAGGTGAACAATATGGCGAAGAGCCAACATCGACGGAGCCAACGAGCGAGCAAGGGGCACTAGAGCGACATAGGCGACCGGCCAGTTGTCTCAAGGAGCCACACAGAGCGACCTCATCCAACTCTGA